>JAVQJD010012307.1:0-45073 GCA_036023655.1 Nannoperca australis
TGGACACATTCTGCCCAAAACTTAGTGTCTATCATCTGCATAACAATGAAAATGTAGGGGGTGCTTCCTGATAATATTGCCTAAAGGAAGCATATATAATGTGAATAGAATTGGACTAAGCACAGAACCTTGTGGAACACCATGACTAACTCTGGTGTGCATAGAGGATTCTTCTTACCTATTGATGATGGTGTACATCATCAATAGGTAACCTGACTCAGAGCAAGTGGAATGGGACCACAAGCAGGAAACCACAAACATGTCTGGCTGTGAGGTAAAACATGTTTACTTGTTTTTCCTTTGTGAGAAAAGGGTTGAAATGTTTTTGTGACAAGTTGAAATGAGACATATAACCAGTAAAATGACTCAGTAATGTCTGTTATATAGTATATTATATATATATAGATATCTATTGTATCTAAACTTTATTAGCCACCATAAGCTAATGGTATTATCAGACCAAGTAAGGCTGTAGTAGCAGCAAATCAACAGTCTTGATTTGAACATGGGTGTATCATGAGTTCAACATATTATTCAGTCAAGGGAGGGAGTTATTATTTTTTATTTTCTCAAAAGTTAATAATCTGGCTGTAATTAACTGTAGTTTAAAGAGGTACTGCACACTTAAACTTGTTTTCGGAGCTGTAGCCCAAATAATTTGACTGAACTGTGATGAAACACCTCAGTGCTAGTGTTAATATTGACATTTCTTACCAAATGTATAAAAATAGGCATTTCATAGGTTGAAAATGGCTCAACAAGCCATCTAGTATTTAATATCAGCCCTGAAGCTTGCAAAACCAATGCTGACATAGAGTCAAGTGGTTGGGACCTGACTACATCATGAAATTTATATTATAAAAGACCAATTATTGTCAGTCAATCTGCCCCATGTCTCCTGATCCACACACTATTCAGCCACAAGGCCAAGACTCTTACACTTGTTGTTCCCTCACCCGTTACATTTTTTTTATTTGCTTGGAGAGATGGTCCTAGCAGAATTTGAGGTTTACGTTACACTTTAATGGAAACAATGTATATGCTACTCACCAGATCAATATAACAATGACAGCAGAGAAGCTAACTGAACATTCTCCCTGTGATCATTAGATCAGTGGTTTCAAACCCGGATCGCAATCTAAATCTGTCTGGTCATGAAAGTGACACGTGAGGAAAGCAGAAAAAAATGAGTTCTAACTAATTTGGTTTCTTTTTTTCTTGTAAATTACTGAGTCGATTGAAATAAAACAAGATGTTAAACTGGTCACAACCTGTAGACAACTGGTGAAAAAGGGGTCACAGATTAGTTTAAGAGGTCACAAGCCACAAAGGTTGGGAACTACTGTGTTAGATGATGAACTACTTTTCATGCTTCCTCTCTAAAAATGTTCCATTGAAGCTCAAATTAAGATCTAATTTTGAGGTTAGCGGGGAAGGGGAGGTATTGTGCAGCTTTTTGTTAAGTCAGTTGGATATAGCTTTTAGTTGTTCTTCTCAAATGAACAAAGCAGGGCGGTTGAATTAACAAGTTTTATATTCCTGCTCTTTATTATCACTTTTTATTCAGTGCACATTTTCATGGTAATGATTAAATTAAGCCCTAAAATACAGTTGCATATGACTAGCCAGATTGCTTGGGCTGAAGTTTTTGTACTTTGGCACTCCGACATACTGCATGCAATTTGAAACCAAGTTAAAGTTATCGCCTTTCTGCAGATATGTTTGCAGAGAGCAAATGGTCTCACATATAGATTCAATGTTTCTAAAATTGGAGTTTGAGTAGCTTTC
Organism: Nannoperca australis; assembly: GCA_036023655.1. Taxonomy (NCBI): domain Eukaryota; kingdom Metazoa; phylum Chordata; class Actinopteri; order Centrarchiformes; family Percichthyidae; genus Nannoperca; species Nannoperca australis. The sequence goes on from JAVQJD010012307.1 coordinate 1,789, forward strand.
ATGTTGCTGCTTAAAGCCAAACCTCCCCAGCCGTGAGGAGCGCGAAAAGGTCTAGGTAAGGAAAATGTTATTACCCTTTATATCTTTGAGAAGGCAGGCGTCCAATCCAGGCTCCTACCCTTGAGATATTGTAGAAGCTGGTTGTTTATGGGGCCCCCAAGTGTCACCACCAAAGTGACAGTGCAAAGGGATCCGCAGGCATGGCAATGAACTGTGTACTTCTCCAGAGAGAGGTAAAGAGAGGCAATTTCTGGAATGATGGGTGCCGGAGATGATGCCCAATATGCTTCAGCTCTTTAGAATTTACAGCCTCTGCAGCACCGTGTAAACAGCTGGGGAGCAAAACAGGGTGCTCTGCAATCTCCTCCTCCCCTTTCCACTTTTTTTATGCTCAGTTGGCAATGTCCTTGAGAGGACATCATTTTTGATTTCTCTGGAGAAATGCTTAACTGTAGTGCCTTGCCTATTGTTTGGGTGCCAATATTGCAGTTTTTACTTGTGCATCTATCACCGGTGACAGAGCAGAATTGTTGTGCTAAATGTTTACAGGAGGGCATTCTCAGCCTGTATAAGCATGCAGGGGTTAAGAATGCTGTTACGAGCAGGTGTTTAATGGATAGTTGTGGATATGACAACAAGAATTCACTGCTATCTTGATGGAAGGCCATTATTGTGAATCTTTTTTACGATGCCTGTCGGCTAAAAGAGTTCTTTCGAAGATAGAGACTCTTTGCTTTTTAGACTGCATAGTACATCAAATACATGAAATATTAGGACCAACTTCATAATACTGAACTGTATAATCCATATCTCTGGCTCATTGTGGTGAGGTTAAAATATCCTCTTTGTCTATACCTCACCTTCTAAATTGAAGTAGACTCATTCACCCTAAATCACCAGTTGGTTGTCATCACCTCACATCATTTTTTTTCATGTAGAGTTTTGTGTAGCACTTTTGTGTTCTATTGCAGATGCCCAAGTGACCTGGCAGCACACTGACCTTAGAAAAAGTTTTGCTTTCCCTTGCAAAACTATCTTCCTCTGCTTCTCCTCAGTAATTTGTATAATTCTACTTAATGTACAGCTTGGCTTTTAAAGTTGACTTCCTTTACTGTATGTAGAGCTGTTTCCAAAGTGGAGAAGAAGTGGAGTGTGTTGAGTGGTGGAGACATTGGGTCTCATGCAAGTACCGCTCGCATGAACTGATTTGCTCAAGTTGCACGCACGAAGGATTCGGGAGAGCTCGTCGCATTCGCCAATTCACCACCATTTAGAATTTTCTCTTACGTACAGGGAGTTAGTTATTGTAGTTTTGTCCGGTCTCAACACGGCCAGCAGTTCTGTGACACGCAGCTCATGGAGGTAATAAAGGTACTTTAAACCACTTAGTGACTGACACAATTAGCTTCATCATACATAGAATCATACTGCTTCTTGGACTCATAATGAGTCAAATATGAACCCACAGACGTGATATACATTCAGTGTGACTTACATCCAACGTTCATAAAAGAAAAAAAAAGAGGTCTCACTGCAGAAGAACCAGTTCCACGGTGCTGGTGTTGTGCATGCTGGCTCACTAGCATGTCTTACTGGGACACTTGATAGAAATGGGCCATCGTTAACAACATTTCTTTCACCTGTGCTTTTCCTGCACTGACAAACACCTTGGTTGCCTCCCATCAACTAGTATTGGCTCTCTCTGCTTTAGCAAGACGTTTTTAAACATCTAACTTCATGTCTAAAAATTCTCTTTTTGTTTCTGGCACAGTATGGTGCTGCTAAGATAACATGTCATTGCTAACTTTGAATTTTAAAGCTATCTAGAGTACATTTCCAAACCCTTATTTTACAAATGAAATTAAAATCAACTGTATAAATTGTGGTAACAACATCTGCATATTAATGTACTGCTTCCTGGAGATGTTTATTTTAGAACGTTTGACTTTTGTTAATATCTTATTCTTTTTCTATTTACACATTTTGTGGATATTACTTCCCTCAGGGGCTTGCACACACGTCAGAGGCCGAAAGGGTTCACACCGCCTTATGACTTGTAGGTCATCTCCCTGTTGGTAACTGCAGGAGAACTTGTGCCAAACATCTTGAGCTCTGAACTCGAGAGAAATGCATCGCTCACTCTTGCCTGCTGGTCTCACTGGAAACTTTTTCAGGCCTCGATGCAAATCCAGCCTCGCCTGCTGGTGCTAGCTCTTAGGGCCAAACAAGACACAATAACAAACACACACACTGAAAGCAAACTTTGGCGATTGGGAGAGCGAGAGCTGTGGGTTTGCTCTGAAAAAGCCCTGCGAGTCTGGCTGACTGCTGGTGCACTGCCTGTACCCTACGCACTGCAGAGAGGCATTATGCAAGGCAGCGTGGATAAGGAAATGGTTCTGTCCACCCACAGAGACGGATCTCAAGAGTGTGTGTGCGAGCAAGCTGTGTGTGCAGGGAGAGAACGAAATGTGGTTGTATATCTTGATGTCTTTCCTGCTGCTGTAACGGCACTTGCACATTTCTGCCTAGTGCACGGCAAACGTCCACTCAATGACCCCAACCTTTCATGTAATGCACAATAAAATGTTTAAGTGGCATACCAGCACCATTGAACTCTGGATAAATTGCCTCATATTTTCTGTGCAGCTCCACATTGTTCAAGATAACACAACACTCTAGACTTTGGCACAATGGAGAAACTACAAGATTAAAAAATATATAGCGGCATGAATTGTGCTGTTGTTGTGTTGTATAGGATCTCTATTTGGAAATGAATCCTACACAGATAAATATCTATATTACACCCTTGTTTCCTCACTTCGCTGTGTACTTACTTTTGCTAACTTCACGAGGGAGAGGAGAAAGAAATAAAAAAGGAAGTGCATATTTCAGACCGAGAAGCGAATGTGATGGAAATGCACGATGATGACGATTCATGCATATAATGGATCTGCCATCCTAAATGAATGACTCCATTTCATAACCCTTCAAACTCATGTTGAGATACAGCATCAAACTGTTACCCATGGCTTTTTTATTTCACATTCAGCCCAGGAGGCGTCTCAGAAGATTGTTTGCATTTAATACACATAGAAACATAAAGAGTGAACTTATGAACTAGCTTTCTTTCTACGATACATAACATTGCATGGTAAAAGCTATCTTTACCCAACAGATGGCTTTGTACAAGACCTGCATGAATGGACATAAATGGCCTACGATCATTCCATTTGAGACGTTTGTGGTTTGCCCATATTTTTTTTTAAAGTGCTGTTAAGTAAGAAAATCTTTTAATTACAGCTTTGAAAATACGTATTTATATTTTACCTGAGCTGAATAAATCTGAGCAAGCACTGAAACTGAAACTGAAACTGCCCCTAATCCTAAATGCCTGTTCAAAGGTGGCAGGGGAAAATGAAACACAGCATTTTCTGGTTAGCCTGAATTATACATTTATAGAAAACAGTGGGGGGAGTGGGAAAGCACACTACTGTTTGAAATAAAACCATTATTTACTGTGGTGAAATAAACAAGGCATGGAACAAGGTGCAGCCATGCAGTTTGTATGAATCTGTATATGTCTCGGCCTTGGGAATCCCTGCAGGGGAACACCTACCTACAGCCAATACAACACTGCTCATGGAAAGATTACCATTATAAACATGGCTCCTGGGGAAGGGTAAGTACCAGGGTAAGATGGACACACAGTATTGGATGCATCCCAGCTCTCAGCATGTACTTCTGAGTCATTTCATATTCATCTCACAAAGCAGCAACGAGCACTGAAATTGGATTTAAAAACACATACATACTGACAGATTTTTATTAGAAGAACATACATTTAACCGAAGCAAATAGAAATGTGTGACGCATATATAATAAACTATCCATACACATATTTTACATTCTAACTAAGGCTGATATAAACAGCTTGAATTATTGAAAACAGTAACAGGAGAAAATATGTGATTACACTGACACAACAGGACAAAGGAAGACTATTTTTGTGAGCTGTTTATGTATTTACAACGCCAGTTGTGGCTGCATTTGGCAGAACTGCTGTGGTAAATGATGCACAAGTGAAAGTGCAAGATTAATAAGCAGTTTATCCTAGAAGGGGTAGCATCTCCTGCATCTTAATGTGTTCACTCTCTTCCTTTTGTGAAAATATATGCATACACGCACACAAACAAACCTCCACCAAAACAAAAACATACAGTCGTATTAAGTTACTTACACAAAGACATACTCCATCCTATCCTTGATTAGGAGATTACATATTTGATATGTAAATACATAAACTTAGGGCTCGTGATTCATTTTACACCAATTCTCACAGAAAATAAAGGTTTTGTGAAGGAGTGGATTATTTAAACCTCATTTTTATGTTCCTGTTGTACTTCCTGCTACAAGACACTGTTAACTTGCAGTTTACAGTAAACAAGATCCTTTTGCAAGTAGCACAGCGTAAAGAAAACAGAGAGAAAATGCAAATAAGCTGCTGATTATGCAGTCCCTCAAAGTAATTGAAAAAAAGGACAAAAAACAGCAATTACCAGAAACAATGTCCTGGTTACTCAGGATAATCCACAGACCTCAGCATCAATAGTTTTCATACAGGGGCTCTTTTTGGTAAAGAAGAGGCTACAGTGAAAACTGGAGGTCTGTGGATTAACTGGGACAATTTTTCTGGAAAGACCCACTGCTGAGTCATTTTTCGATGCTTTAAGCTCCATGAACATTACATTCACCACCATTGTGTTGTGGTGGCAGCGGAGGTGAATATCTCAGAAGCTGAGCAGAAAAAAACGAGACTATCTGCATGGCTAGATACCACAGGTGGTACGTGAGAAAAATGTTTTGTATGATTTGGGTGAGATAAATTCCTCGATTCTTTATTTATCTGAAACATACAAATCAAAAATTATGAGCCCTATACTGTATCAGGAACATGTTTTTTAATAGCAACAAGTACAAGTTTTGTTTATCCGCAAGGATTACTGTCATATACAGAATATTACTTTTGTTTTCATAAAAAAATGGCAGAACTTCAAGCAAAGATACAACTTGAATCTTAGATGTAAAGCACCTGAACAGGATAGTTACACACTCACTCATTTGTGTTCAGCAGGCTGCAGATCCTCTGCAAGGCACAGCTGTTTGGTGTCAATATAGTCTCCATAGCAGCTTTCATTTTAAGACGTCTGCCACCTGCTGGCCATGAGTGTTACATCTTTAGTTTGTAATCTACACTGCTCTCCGGTGTGACTATTTTAATGAACAGTTGTTAGCTAGCTAACTTTGGCTAAACAGTTATTGTTTTCTGACGCTACCAAACAGTCATATGTGCTTACCCCTCACCCTCTGGACTGGTGGAGGGCCGGCCCTGATTTGCAAGAAGCCTGGGACAACCTTGACGGGTTGCAATCAGATTTAAGATGTGGCCAACAGAGACACATGCATGTGGCCGTGTGAATGAAAGTGTCTTAAATGTCATGTGGATTTTACCTAAGCGTAAATAGGGCCTTTGCTTGCCTGTCGATGGTGCATATCAGCATGTTTACCTCTGCAGTTCTAAATTGGTGCTGCTGTTACTTTTCCTGCCAATGAGCTGCACGTGTTGGATTGCAATACTGCTGCCACTGCTGCTCTGCAATTCAGTGTTTATGGCAGGGCCTGGTTTTGGGAGCTTCACTTCAATAACAGTGTGTGTCCCGTCTTTGCAGAGTCATGCAGAACATTCTAGGGGCCGGCCTTCACCTAATTTGGATTTTTAGTATCTAAAATTATCCACTGCGATTGCTTGAATTTCTGTGATCCTTGTCCAAGAAAACTGTTTGATGTTGAGAGTGGGTTTTGTTAGAAATTTTCAACACGCTCTGAGTGAATATTTTGGAAGGGGCAACACTGCATAGCAGTGCCAACAGCCACCAACTGTCTCCTCTTTCAAAATGTCCTGGAAAAGGAGGCCCTTAGTGTCAGGAGCAAAGAGGGAATACTCATCTATGTTATTTCCCAGTCCAAAAATATCAAACCTCCTCTGTGACTCATGCCACACATGGTGAGTGCACCCAGAGGCGTGTGTGTGTGTCTTAGTGTGTGTCACTGATTTGTTCATCAACAGTGACTATTCCTGGTTGAAGAAAATTTACCATGCATCCACTGCACCTGACTCGTTCTGCCTGAGCATCAAAATCAATTCTGTAGATCCCTCCCAAGCTCCAGATCCTCTGCTGCCAGACCGCTCAGCTGTCCATCATGTGGCAGCCTTAAGCATCCCAGACAGTAATTGGATGCGTGCTGCACACAGGCAGTCTCCTTCATTTACATTATGCTGTGAAAATCTCAACAGACACGTTTATTGTCTGTATTAACATATCTACTGCTATAGGTGGAATTTTCAATGTAAATGTTCAAATAGATCAATCTTAATAGGAACACCTGTCTCTGCAGAAAGATGAGTCATGGGAAGGGAAGAGAAGGAACGAGTGAACACTTGCTTTCCCCACTTTCTCCAGTTTCCAATAGGGGAATAGGGGGGAAACTCAATTCAGCAGCTCACATTAAATTAGAAAAACAGTGCAGAAAGTGAATCATGCTCTAAATCAGCTCGGTTATTGGCATTTTCATGTGAGATGTGTGAGTCGAATGCAGCAATGTGAGTAGTTTCATGCCCACGCTTACATGCATCAAATGTTCCATTTGTTTCACACATCTGTTGTTTAGGCTTCATATGAGAGCCAGTGCTGGAGCGAAACATCAATTGGCATGCCCACCAATTTCATTTACAGCATGCTACAATATTGTCCTTGATACCAAAATACTTCCTGTCTCTATTTGACTTAATGTTCAAACACACCCTTTTGACAACATCACTTCTAGTGCCACTTTTTCAGTGTAAGTTATAATTAGTTATTGCCCACAAAGCAGTCACTTCATTATTCTGGCATTAGTTATGAAGCTGACAAAGATTTTAGGGCCGTTAAAATGACTCCATCATGAAATATTTATCGCCGCCTAATTATTTGAGGCTTGGCAGCCATTTTCAAAAGCACCTCAGTGGACGAGCCAATTTCCAAATGAAAAAATTCCTGTGAAGTTAGCCATGGCCCCTATTAATATTCCTCTATGCAAACGCCAGATGATCTTCCCACACATTTAACGGTCTGGCCTTTCTGCAATTCACTGACTCACAGTCCTAAAGGAAGTGTCTTTATTGACGAACCTGAATTCAAGAACAACTTCTGAATCCACAACAGTATAAAAGAAGAGAGGTGAGGCATGGAGGAAAAACAATAAGGAGCTTGATCTAACTGTAAAGAATGATTTCAAAGTCCAAATATTGTTGTTCTGAAGTGACATATTTGTTCAAAAGTGTGAAATACAATAACTGCAGAGGGAAAAGTGCTATTTCTCCACTCCTGTTTTGTTTTTGTTGTTGTGTGAGAGACAGGTAGAAAGTTAAGTTGGTGCTTCAAAACGTCAAAAGTAGTAGAAAAAACTGTGGTTGTTTAGTGACAACAATTGTTGAGTTTGTGTTATGTCCCGTACGATGTGCTAAGTGTGTTTTTTGATTTCTTGAGTGTTGTCTGGTTATTTCCTGTTTTACTTATTTACCTACTTAAATTAGGTTGGTTTGTGCTGTTGTTCACTTTATTTGTTGATTGTTGTCACCTGTGTCTCGTAACGGTGTGTATTTTCGTGGTTCGTTGCCAGTTCGTTGTTTACTTTTGGGAATGTTCTGAGCTCACGCCACATGTGAGTAGATTCCCTCGTTAAGTTTTGCCTTGAGAATTGTTTTGTTCAGTTTTTGATTTCCTTGTTTCCTAGAGTTTTGCTGCCACGCCAGCCTTTTCTTTTCGGAGTTGATAGTTTCCTCCTGTTTGCTATGTTTGAACCTTTGAGACCTTTTGATCCTCTGAATAAAGAGCGTTTTTTGTTAATTACATCTGCACTTGAGTCCTTCCTCCACGGCCCGAAACCAGATTGTGACAATTTGACTCAAATTGTTGGTTTTCAAGTGAACTATTAAACACTTTTCAGAGTGAATGGCAACACTTTGAAGTGTTTACTTTGTCTTGGGCACTCAATAAATGTATAGTCATGAATTACCATCAATGTCAAAAACCATACAACTGTAATCAAAGAGCACTTGAGATCAAAATAAGAGCACCCGTCAACTTTCATCTTTAATTCCAGCTTCCTTTCATAGAGACATTTGATTGGCCAAGAGTATCAGCCAGCTGATCTTTCCAAGAAGGCTTTTTAGAAAGATTATGAACGATTAGAACAATTAAGACATCTACAGCGATGCTGATGAAGAATGGAGCATGGGGTTAGTTCAGGCAGAGCACTGAAGTTGTGCTTGCATCAGCTGTTTCAATCATGCTTCACAGTGGCTACCAGCTGATTCGTCATGTCCAGTCAAATTCATGAAGGTGTACAGTGCGGCCATTATTACCTGGAACTTCTCACTAGTACTCTAAGATGCTCATGCTATCGCTATTTGGTGGTGCAGCGCCTCCACCACGCCTTATGTGCTACATTTCTGGTATTGTTGATTAAACTCAGATTTAACGTTCATGAGAATGATTATGGGGTATTAGTTCCCCCACAGAATCTGCATTGCTTCTTGAAATCATTAAAAGCGCGGACCCTTTTAAATCTGTATAACCCTTTGCTATAAATGGTCAACTCCTTGATTGATTCTTTGATTGTGTCTCTGACTGAAAACCATTTGATCAAAAACTACTGAGTAAGTGGACCTTGAACTGAGAGACTGTCTTGTCAAAACATATTTGTTCACAGGAAATATACATAAAAAAAGTTTTCGTTACAACATTTAAAAAAGTTTTATGATGCGTGAAGCTTGGCATAACAATCATGCCCAGCTCCCCCCAGGAGGGGAGATTGCAGGTCCTCAATGAGCTGTCTACCTTGAGACAGCATCTAGCCTGAGGCTGAAGGAACTGGCATTCACAAGGCTACTTCATGCATCAAAGAAACAGATGGCAAGCACAAGCAATCTGCCATAAAAAAAGCAGCACTGATGCTCACCCATATTTTTGAGCTTGTCTTGTCTGTGCTCATTTATTTCTTATGGGATTCGGCCATTTTATTTCCTGTTGCTATGTTTATTTCCAGTGCCAAAACTCTACACTTTACTCCTTCACAAGGCATAGATATGCACCATCTTATCTGCTCAACCACACTTACATTCAAGTGACTCTGACTCTTGAAAGAGAAGGCTAAAGGACAGGTTTAAAAGGACACGAAGGTTTCAGTGATTAAACTTGTGACCTTTTAATTGTAGGATGAACTCCCTAACTACATGGCTTCATGACACTATGCTCTATCTTAAGTAGCTCCACGAGAGTATTTCAGGCTGGTAATATCAGTAATATCACACAATGCAGACAAGCAACAAAATCCTTATCTAACCTTAATCACCAAATCTAAATCTTACACCTGAACTCAATTCTGAAACCATAATCCTCACATTGGAGGATTTCTTGCAGCTTTCTGTGCTTGTGAGGAGATTTGAGCATCTTGAGTATAGATACTAGAAACAGCCTAAAAAGAGACACAGGCACATGTGTGTTGTTTTTGTTTTATTTATTTATTTATCTGGATGGATAGTACAGATATCCATGAAGATGGATCTTAAAGACGGCTGTGTGTTGTTATCACAGAGCCTTTAGCATGACTGTAGATGTTTAGTCTTGTTTTGTCTTTTCGTTTTATTGTTTGTTGCTCCATTGAAGGCACTAAATCAAAGTGGCTAGACAAGAACAAAAGGGAGGTACACCCCCTTCTCACACATGCACACACACACACACACACACACACACACACTCACAAAGCCCCTAAATGCTGATTGGAACAATGACACTGGCAATGACTTAAAACATAACACAAATCTGATGGTAAGCACTCAAAGTTGCATGCAGACAGGAACACAGAAAAAAACACATGCCTCTTTTGTCTATCCTCCTCCGCCAAGAGTCTCCTGAGAACCTCCCAGGCCCTGTTCCTGTGACGACAGGATTTGGCAGCCCGCTCCGGTGTCACGCCTGTGATGCAATGCCGGGGGTCGTTTGCCAGCCAATCGTAGCTCGGTTCCACATTGTTCCATATTTTGTGATGTTTCGCTTCACAGCGCAGGGAAGGGATGGAGGTCTCCCTGGCAACTGGACAGATGCTGTGCAGGAGACATTATTTTACTGCTCCTCAGACCCACAGCGCACATGTACAGTATATCATACTATTCGTGATGTTCACCATTCCCTTCAGCCCTGGGGAGGACCAGTGGACCAGGGAGGCTTCTGTGTTTCATGCACTGTTAGGTCGGTTAGGGGCTCTTTATAGCTGACTCCTGCCAGTCCTGCATAGAGTCCATGAGTCGACAACCCCACAGGTCCATGGAGATCCTAAAGCTTCCCGTGGGAACGTGATGTCCAGTCCTATTGATGTATTATCACTGAAGAGAGCTGGCTTATCAGTTGAAATGCAGATTTTATGTGATTGCATATAAGTGAGGTTTGGGAAAGAAGAAAAGAGGCATTCGTGTTAATTCTCTGCAGCACTCTTTGTATGTGACATACCTCTATGGGAACGGAGTTGATGGAGCAGAAAAACAAACAAGCAATGAAGTTATTTGCATTCTGAACGCTTGTGTGTCATCATGCTGACAGCTTGCCTTGTAGCCCCAGAGACCAAAAGGGGTTTTGGAAATGAACAGGTCCAGATTGAGATTTCCATTATCTCATGCTTGATCACCTCTCAAATTGCAATATTTCGCCAAGACAAATCTGTTCCTTCATGCTTTGCGAGTTTTAGGTTGGATTGTTTCATTCTGTGTCTAACTGAAAAAGTCATTTTATGGGTTGTTTTAGCAAATCGTGTTATTCAGAAATGAGCCATTACTTACACTAATATGACAGAAAGCTCATTCTGACCCCCTCATAGACCCCAAGGCCCCATATTTCCCAGCCTCTCTGAAGCAAGTCGTATTTACATGATAAAGACTTCTTCATCTACCAGATCTACTTATATCTAAAGTCCGCTTCGAGCCTTTCGTCATTTAGAATGTAATATTGTGCTGCTGTTCCCCCTCCTCTATGCAATGTTCCTCAGATCCAAGACACTACTGGCAGGGCATGATCATCTTATTACGCCAAATACTGAATTTTTAATGGGTCATTACAGTCGGCCATTTTCGAGCAGCGGCTCTCTCAGTGCAAACAGGTGGAATAGGGTTCTGTCAGGTCACCGTCTGCACAGGCAAAATATCTCCACTGATCCCCCATCTACATCATGTCTGCCAAATGGAAAAAACCCGGCAGGGAATAATAGCTTGCTGCTGCCAAATCAGAGCCAGATCTTGACCCCCAATGTCCTTGTGGAGTGCTGTGAGAGGGATGGTACCTTTCAAAAGCCATCAATTTATTTCAGGGGGAGGCTCAAACTAATTTCAAGAGCCCTCAAAGGATTTTCTGATATACTAGATTTGGCAGAATAGCATTATAACCCAACTGTGCTCCTACATGCCATCAGACTTGTTTGTACTTCATTACTGATTCGATCTTATTTAAATGTACTCTGGTAATTAGGCCCTACAGTAATTATAGGGAACAATTGTATTAATGCGAACTTGAAAATTGAGAATTGACAAATGCAGGCTTATTAATTAACTTCCAAAATCATCTCATATTTATTCATGCTTTTTCTTGGTGGTTCGCTGTACATCAGACACAAGCATCAGCGTTCCAGACCGAATGCCAAGAGCAAGAGACCATTAAGTCTTAAGAGACTTGCAGTAGATGTCGGTAAAGAAAGAGAGAGAGAGCGACAGAGAGATTGAGGGGGTAAGAGAAATAGAGAGTGCAGAGTCCGATCAATATTCAAACTGCAAAATGAATTTGACTGGAGCGAGAACTTCTCATCAAATGGGAAAAGAAATTGGATATGAAAGATGACCTGCCATAAAATCCGATATCCCACAATGCCATCTGTCAGACAGCGGCTGAGGAATAATGACAACGGCTAATGAAAGTTGAGCCCTGGTTCGGCGGTGGTTTAAATCAGCTCCTTGCTGCGGCCGCCTCGCTGTGCTGACTCAGTGCCCTGTCCTCTATCCATCCCAGCTGGGTGCCACTGAACTTAAGAGTGGGAAACCCTTGACATTATCCCAAAATGTTTCAAACAGGAACAAAAATTTGTTTGTCATACTACTCGGGTCCTGGAGGAGGTCTGTATTCGCCTCAGACTAACATCGAGGTCAGAGGTCACGATACAGTTACAGGACAACAGTAGTGGAGCAGGTGGAAATGAAGGCCTCTCTCTGCCACCCTGCTACTCAAAAAGTATCTTATGTGCAAGGTGAAATATGGCGAGATATGGTGGTCAGATACATTTTAGTTTTTTACTTGTGTAGTTGTTCAGGTTTGCAGAACATTAAATAAATAGGACTGTTGATATACTATATTAAACCTCAACCCTAACAATAAACGTGCATTGTGGTTCACATACACTGCTTTGGAGCACCAAATGTGTATTAATCAACGGCAGAAAATCACTCCTGTTCAAGTGATGAATGCTAAAAACTACAGTGCCCAGATGTTTTAGGAGACTGCTTGGCCTTTTAAAAAAAATGTTTACTATACACTTGTGACCCATTTTTAAAGATTTACATCTTCAACATGAACAAACAGGCTTGGCGCTGCTTGCCACAGGGGAAAGAAGTTGTAAAGTATTCAAACACTGTTGATTTTGGTCTGCATTATTCTTAAATGCCCCAATTTCCTATAAACCTCATTGCTTCCTGTTTCAACTGGAAGGATACCATCCATTAAGGTCCTTGAGGAGTGAAAATGCATAAAGTGTGACGTTTGTAAATAGCATTTCCATTTTTAGAATTTATTTCGACCTGGCGTTACACGATACGAAAGGCAAAAAAGTGTAGAAGCTTGTTAAGGTTGCCAGTCTACAACTGCATTGTTTGTGTAACATAATTACATGGCTTTGTCAAAGTAAATTCTTTTTGCAAATGCTAGATGTTGAAGTTAGCAGATAGAAGTTGACACATTTTGAAGTTAAAACTGCAAGAGAGAAATAAATTCCTAGTGCAACCATCTCTTTTAAAATGGATCTTTTTTTCCTCTTCTCTTCAAATTAAAATTCTCAACAAACACAAGAAACATATCTAGGCAAACAAATTATTAAGACATTGGACTGACTTGAACTTTTTCCTTGGCTTTGTCCTTCTACTTCATCTTCATCATTTGTTTCAGCCTTCAAATTTGCGAGTTTCATGGCGCAAAACAATACACAGAATGTGATTAATGTTCTTTCTGATTTACAGTAAGAAATGCTTCCATAAGACCAACCTGAAATTCAAAAGGTCAAGCTGTCATGTGCTCCGTGTTCCTCCGGGTTCTATTAGCAGAGCAACATGAGATATAAGTAGCAACACCGAGCTCTCATTCTTGAAATGATCTGCCAATAAATGTTTTCATTAGAGAAGTGTTTGCCTTTTTCTGACGTGTTTTCAGGCATCGTGGATGCTAGGAAATTCAGAGCCTTGGGGCCCTAAACTGCAACTCAAGTGTGTGTCTTTTCAAAGCAACGTATGTAAAGTTAATGGCCTCTTAAATATACTGTCAATCTTGCCACTGCCTGGCTTGTTTTTTTATCCACCCGAGTGCACAAATCTTAAATTCTTTTTCAAGCCATGAAAGATATTACTCCACGTTGAGAAAGCTTCTCTTGCTTCCCTTGCTTCTCCTCTCTTCCTCTGCCCACCCACCTCTACTCCATCAGTGTATTTAAAAATGGATCCCATTTGATCCAGTCTATTTCCATTTAAATCTCCACCTACAACCTGCAGATGGAAGTGGGGAGGGGCAGTTGTGACTGGGAAGCAGTGGCGGTGTATTACGATATACTGCGAGGGTGCAAGGTGACTAATGTCAGGAGAAGGAGGTCTTATGTCTTACTGTCTTATTCAAATATACACTCTGCTGTTAGGCTGTCAGCCTAAATCATGGCTCACTGTTTTCTCTGGGCCAGAAGAGGAATTAGCAATATTGAATCCGCAGTCGAATATTGAACAACTCGTAGAGTTTCTCTTGTCTGACCTAATGCCGGCTTTCGAACAGCAATTAAAGCCAGCAAAGAAAAAAAGATAAAGCACAGAAGAGGGAAAAACAGAGGAACTAGCCTCTCCAATAGGAGTATGAGGAGTATGAGGAGTGTATACAAGATTTATTGCAGGAAAGTGTATGAAGTTCATACCAACACCAGATAAACCTTGGTGACATGACACTATTTTGTGGGCTTCTGTTGCTGAATTTTAAAAGGAAGAATACCTCCAGCACTGCGCTCAATGCCCTGACATACTATTTACTCCGTCAGGGTCAATGAATATCCTGAATACAGCTTTGAGGTGTCTGGAGGGTTACCGGATGCTTGTACTTTGTCTCAGTCTCATCAGTTAAAGACATTTAGACCAGCCATGCCCCCCTTTTTGACTGCGAGTATCTAAAAGCAGTTTCCTTGTTAAATATTCATGCTGCCCTTCTCTTTCAGGCAGGCTAAGATTTTTTTGAAGTGCATAAGCGCTGTATTGGTGTTTCGATGGCGTGGCGTAAATGGAGCGTGAGGACTCCGGCATACGTGCAGCCCAGGATTCAGTTGATAACAGTCGTGTCCGTTACGTGAAGGAAGAACACTGAGGCGTGCATCTTACACCAGCAATGAGACGTCTACTTTTGTTTGTGTGGAGAAGAGCATGAGACCCAGGGAGAGGGAGGTGAAGGGGTACAGGGTGAGGGAAAGCGAGGAGGTGTGAGAAACTCTTGAGAGACCAGCCCTCGATAGGACAGTTGCATAACACAGACGACGTACAAAATCGTATTCATTTTGACTTCCCCTTTGTGCCCTTGCACTAACCCACCCGGCAGCTCCTTACTTGAAAGCCAGAACTTGCATGTCCTTGAGAATAACCTGCTTGTAATTAGTGATATGTAATCTGCAGTAGGACTTACTTTTAATTGACAAAAGAACCATCAAAGGCAGCTTCATAGCTGGGACTAAGTGTAAATCATGTTTTAATTAAGGAGGATATAAGGATTCCTTTCTTCCCTCAGCGAGAAAGACTATCCCAGTGGACTGCCTTCAAATTCCACAGTAACGTTACTCCAAATAGCTTAACTAGATGCTAATTGGAGACTGTGCTAGCCAAGACGTGGCTACACTCTTTTTGAATCAATCTTTTAGGTAAAAAGGCTAGGGAGGTTCTTTTTTTCTTTTAAAGGAGCCAAGTCGAGAGCCCCTAAACAGCACGTCTTTTTAGGCAAGGGATTTTACAAACGTGACAGAACAAGGAAGATATATAGTGTCAGCAAATTGTTTGTGGCTTTGGCCTTTGATTCTTCCCTTAGAACTTTCATTTGAATAACAGCTATGAAAAGGAATTACATTTGCTGAACAATGTGAATGAAATGTACAAACTTCCTAACCATGAAATTAGGTTAACATTGCAGCATGTTGAGTCACCGAACTACACCTTTCTCAGGATAAAGACAAAGAGCTCCTGAAAGCAAACCAGACATAGAGATGACATAATGAACACTGAGCAGGAACCTTCCCAAAGTCTCAAGACAAAACAATATCCTCTTCCTTTTTCTGACAGAAGGAGAAGCTAAAACATCTGAAAAAGAACTTATTGATTTGGTCGAGCAATCACAACTCACAGTCAGTAGTATGATTCACAGATAACCTTGAGGAATGAATGGACCTAACATATCAACGCCCACGGAAGCCATTATCAGTGTACGAGTCATTAACATGTCATTTATCTTTATTGGGGCGTGGGGTGGGGGGGACAATAGAGGGCCAGGTGGAGGAATTAAACTCGCAAATCACTTGGAGTCTGCTATTTCTTCTGGCAACACGTTAGCAATAAACACAAACTCATTATTGCAGTGCACTCCTTGGCCTATAAATGTCTCCAAAGCTGAGACAGGTAATAGTGATGAGTAAAGCCTTACATCACTATTTGGTCTGATAGGCCAGAAGGGAACCCACCTGGCTCCTGTGTGTATGCCACCAAAATGGCTGAAATGGCAGCGGCAATGGCCTGCGAGTTATTTGATTAGAGCTCCCTGCGGGCCAATCCTGCTGGTACAGAGAAAGAGGGGAGAGCGAGAAAGAGAGCGAGGAATGTGCTGTTGATGTGCACGAACCACCAATAACAAATCATATTTGTTCAAAGGAATTGTTCGACATTTTGGGAAGCGCACTCATTCACTTCTTTCTGAGAGTTAGATGAGCAGATCGATACAACTCTCATTTCTCTGCATTCAATATAAAGCTGGAGGCAGGGGATGATTAGCTTTGTTTAACATAAAGACTGGAACACCTAGCATGGCTATGTCCAAAAAAAGCACAGTAATAACACGTTGTATCTCTTTTGTTTAATCCATAAAAAAAAAACGAGGAGTAAAAATCACAATTTGTGGTTTTACAGGGTGTTGTGTGTGGGACTATTTCCTGTCAAAGACAAGTGACTTCATGGATTCTATTTGTATAGAAAAAAAACATGATATGAGTGTATTGGTGCGCTTAAGAGATGCCATAGACATATTTTGTTGTCTTTGGACAGTTTCCACTTATTTCCATTTTTTATGCTAAGCTAAGCTAATAGCTGCTGGCCCCAGCTTCATATCGAACGCACAGACATGAGAATGGAGATCTGCTTATGTAAATCTCAATGAGATGAATGCGTTAATGTAAAAGCACATTTCCCAAAATGTCAAACTATCCCAGTAATCTTTGATGGTAAGTGACAATTCGTGGGAATAAAAACAAACCCCTCCCCCACTTATGTAGCTGCAAATGCAAAGTATTGGCAAACAATCTCATCCAGCCAGGCCTCTAACCTTGAAAGCTGGCATCAAAGGCAAAGGCAAGTTTTATGATTCAAGGCTGGACACTGGAAGAAAACAGTGAGTCACTTTTCATTTACATCTGTAGCAGCATGCCCTCTTGTATAATCAAGGCAAATGACTATCCCTAATTCTTGACTTTTGCAGTTTAGCGAGTCAACTGAGACATAACTGCACCTGAACTCACAGACACGAGGACGTGGATACGTGCACTCACGCCGACTTGACGCACACTCGCCACATCAGAATGACACATTTTGCCAGCCCACCCAAACGCACATCACACGCAGTCGTTAATGAATGGCACCGCTAATTAGCCTCCTTTCTTTCTTGTGCCTCCCACTCCCTTAACACGGGATCACAGAGTGTGGGTCGGTCGTTCTCAGTGTGGAGGGCAGACTATTCACTGGAGAGTCCTTTAGTGCCGAAATCACCAAGATGCCGGTGAGCAGCTTGTCTGATTAGCACTGATTACACTCTAATTGGAGTTCTCCAAAACACGATGACCTCTGCTTTGTTTACTGATGGGATTAATCACAGTCTGGCAGAATTAGAAATCCCAACTGAATTCTTTCCTTCCTCATTATTTGGAGGCTGCATAGCCCAGCCCCCTGCCCCCCACCACACTGCCTCCTTTCTAGGACGGCAAATTAGTTCAAATATTTCTAACATTTTCTCTGTGAGTGGTGCGTGAAGATCAGGGTGATCTTTGTCCTGTCACTGTCCACCTTCTTGATTTTCAGTTTTGACCCAACTGTTGACTCTTCTAACTCTGAGCCAAAAAAGACGGCTTTGGTTTTGCATTTGTGCTTCTGGTGCAGTGGGTCTGTTAAGGCAATTACACATAATAAGACTAATAATAATTAATGGAAGGATGACGAGTTAAAGATGGTGTCCGGTTGATTTTTAATGCATGTAGTGTGTTAAATATTGCCTAATATTATGTATACAAATTATTAATAAATCCATAATTATTATTCATGAAAACAAATTCATAATTTACACAAACGAGATGCTTCTGCGGTTTGGGTCCTGCCAAAATATAATTTTGATACAAAATACTTCATGTTGTAATTAACACATTTTAAATCAACATTTCTTCTCAAATAATTACTATCTTGGTGAGCAATAGCCAGTAATTAAGGTAGTCAAGACCCTCCACTTCACACCAGGGTGTGCCTTGGCTTGTTTGGCAATAATGAAAACTGCAGTTTTTTTTTTTTTGCAGTCTCTCTGGTGATGAGGATAATTAGAGATGTTAGAAATGAAAGTGAGTGAAAGTTTTGCAACTACTCACCCTATGCTTTTATCATCAGGTGAAGAATTTGGGAATGATAAAAAAAGTTGAGTTGGGGCATCTAATGCTATGACAGACATATACAGGAAAGGCTGAAAATGGGCTGAGTCAGTTGTTCAGCTGATGACAAAAAGCAGCGATGAGAGTGCAGATAGGCGATGATAAAGTGTTGAAACCAACAGCCTTTAAGTTAGAGTGACCACTCCAGACAAGGAAGATAATTGATGACATAACATGAATCCACAGAAGTGGAGTGTTGGATAGCGAGAGAGACACTGACAGAGAGCAAAGGCAGGAGCAGTTACATATGAAGACAGGTACAAAGACAGAAACACAGATGCATGTAGATAGATTTGGCGTTACGGGCAGAAACCAGCCAGCAAGTGAGAGGACAGACAGAACAGATGCTCGGGGATGGGCCTGGGCTCACAGCCGTCACATCTACATAGTGTGTTGTCAGTTCAGAGAGGTTGATGGCAACATCACAGATCCCACTTAAGAGCCTGCTCAGGAGCGTCAGCCTATACATAGGGACCGAGTCAGGCAGCCGGTGCTGCCGTGTGGCTGGCACTGGCAGGAAATGACCAGGTTTTCAATGATCTCGCTGACATCTGTCACCCTCTGAATTTGCTAAGCCATACCAGTCAGTCTACACTCTAAAAAATGTCCCTCCCACAGTTTTAGGTCACGCTTTATTGAAATGTTTTTTTTTCCTGGAAACTCTTAAAGGAATTGTTTGTTATTAATAAAATACACTTAGATGTTAGATGAGATGATTGATACAACTCTTGTGTCTGTCCATTAAATATGAAGCAGGAGCACTGGAGACCATTAGCTTAGCACAGCATACATTCTGAAAGCATGGGGAAACAAGCAACCTGGCTCTCCGTTCAAAGTTCATAAATACACCTCTAAAGCTCAATAACGTGGTTTTACAAGGAGTTATGTGCTTGACATACAGCGACCAAACGCAGTGATTTTCTTAAGACCACAGTAAGGTTGTGAGGAAGTCACTGCGCCCGGACACTGTTAAAAAATATCTGCACACGTAACTCCCGTATGCCACGTAAAACCACAACTTATAATTTTTATATTTCTGTTTGTGAATGGATAAACTAATTATACGCAAAATGCTAATTTGTGAGCTGACAGGTGCTGGTACAGTGTCGGTGTACTTTAGGTCAATACTTACCCGATGATAAAAAGTCTTCCAATTTTCTTTTCTGAACTAAATGTCCACTATGGAGGACAGAAGTCAATGGGCTGGGTCTCAGGAGGATATAATATCACTTGCAATTCTCCCTGTAGTGTATCTTGAGAATGAAGCACAAGCAGGCACTTCAGTTGTTTTAGGTACTATTATTAGTCAAAACCAAATCAGTAATGTACTAAAAATAAACACAATGCATATGGATTTGACTTGTTTCAGTAGCATCCAGTATGGACATTTTTGAACACGAGAGAACCTGCATGCTATAACCAACTGATATAAATGCATTGTGGAGAGCTTGTTTTTTCTGCTTATTAATCTGAGGACATTTTTCCATTAGGCTAATTGCAAAATAGCACAATTCAAAATTCACAGAATAGTTAATGGTTGTGGGTCTTTGGCACAAAAACTTAAGTTCCCACCATCCAAAAAGAATTTCACTCTTGTGTGCAACCCAAAAGTGGCTATTCTGAGCACATTACCCACGGATGCAACCAAGGACAATGATGCAGAGCTCTAACATTTACTCATCTAAATTCAACATAGAAGGAAGAAAAAAAAACGCAAATCATTCTTCATCTCTCTCCATGCTGTCTGGGATCCTGGGTTTAAAAAGATCTCCCATCAATAAAAGTGAGGCTGACAGTGCGCTGTCATTTGAACATTATCAAAGATGCATCCGCTCTGAATGGTTCAAGAGAGAACTCACATCTCTCACATCACACACGGCCCTGCTGAGCGCACTCTGTAGCCCTTTCTAACCCTTTCTAGCCTGAACCAAATTGCCCTATCTTGTGTAGAAAACGACAGAGCTGCCATTACCAACGGGGATACTAAAACATTTAACTGACAGCTTCCAATTACACACCTATTGATTACAGTAGATTTCTCTATCACCCTCTCACCTCTCCTATACCTGTCACGTGTATCTTTCTTTACCGCCTTCAGATGACAAGATAGTCACCGCCCTACAGATCAGTCCTGAGTCATGTTTTTGAAGAGAGACAGAAAAAAAAGAAATTACACTTTGTGTGTGGACCAGAACAGCAGAGCAGAGTGTAGTACCCAAAGAGCCTGTCTGACAATAATTGCAGGAAAGAGTGGTAATGGCTCACAATTGCGCTTGTACACTTCATACCATATGATCAAACGGGCTGTGCAGAATGGCACACACAGGCCTTTTTGTCGCTTTTCGGAGGTTGGAGAAATAAACGAGCTGTCAACGTCTTTTCTTTTTTTTTCAAGCTGTTCCGGTGGCTTTTCCAAACCTACTTTTTGATGAAATAGCTTGATTCTTTATCATTTTCCTCATATCAAAAAAATTGAAATGAAATTAAAACAAGAGCAACAAAGAACTAATCATTCACCCTGGCCTGCTTTGTCCGAATGACCCTGGTATTTTACTACCGCGAATATACCACAGCCGACTGGGCTCCCCCTGACAGAACTGTGCTTACAAGCGGAATGCAAACGACATAATTGGCTATGTAAAACTCTTGCTCTATTAGACGACGGGAGCATGGTGCCTGATAGCCTTCATCACCACTAAAGCTCTTCATTAATCTCCATCCACAAGGTCAAGGAGTTGCCCTGTGCAAGACAAATGAATTAAAGCTCCTCCATCAAGAAGTGAACGTTGTGCGACCAAACGACAGGGGCAGCTCGCAGATTTGGTGGGAGACTTTGTTATCGCAGTAAGCTGCAACGTACTTCTTTTTCTGGTTACAAAAGAGACCCTTATTTTTTGTAAAAGTGGTGATCGTGAGACCGGAGTTCTTTTAAAATTACAATGCATGTCTCCCTTGTCCTCAAGTTGTGTGAAGAGGTCTTCGTTGCTTTCCAGACCCTTAAAGCTTCAAACCCCTAAGAAAACTCAACTGCGTCTTCCCAATGCAGTAAACAACAACTCTGGGCATTACAAGAGCTTTTATGTGCCCAGCGTCTGACCCTGAAATAATTCCCACTTCCGCCAAACCAGGCTTCCACTCAGAGATAAAGGTTAGCCTCCGAGCCAGCATTTAATGTTGAGGAAAAATATTACGCGCCTACTCGAATAAATCAAAGTGCATTTAGGAGTCGCCTGCACTTGTTCATAACCCCCAGCACACTGCACACATACACACTATCTCCCTCCTGTAAGCAGCTAACACAAATGCATTGACTATACCAGCGGTTTCTGTGCTTTCATTACCTTTCACATTCTCAGGAAGTCCCCTTTACTCCCCGTGTGGGCACGGGGAACTGCAGGTGTGTGCCCTTTTCCCACCAGTTTTTAATTACGTTTTGCTAATGGCAGATGAAATGAACACATTACAATGGCCGACTCTTCTAGTTTAACAACAGGTCCAGATCAGCTGCGGGGAAGTCACCCTTCTGAAAGACACTCACTTATTACGGTCAGTAATCAAAAGTGCTTTGGCTGATGATAAGATGAGGTTATATTCATGAAATACGCCCCGTTAATAAATCCAATCCCATCTGCCTAAATAGATGTTTTTGAGCTATTACATCTTGTCCTCGGAGGACAAGGGGAATCGAAATCTTAATGGGGCTGGATTATGGCCGTCGTTGTCGGGTGGTTTTAATGACAGACATTTTGCTGGAGAAATGACCAGAGAAAATTTGGTTAGACTTGACTGGACAAAAAGGCTGAGATGCAAGTGGTGTGACCTCAATTACATGTGTGCCCCTGGAGCGGTGGCTTTGCATAGGTCCTTATTCACTCACACACACACACACACACACACACACACACACACACACACAAACACACACCTTCACTCCATTCATACATGCTTGTGCACATGCACTTGTCAGGCACTTGCACACACTTGCAAAATGAATATTATTACATTGTTCTCAATCTCACAAAGCTGCTCAAATATTCCTCAAAGTTCTGTTTATGTTTTTTTCATGTTTGGTTTATTATATGATGATTTAAAAGGTGCCCAGTAAACATACATCGCTGAGGTCTGACAAATGTGTTGAGTGCATGTTCTTCTTCATAAAACATTTCCAAAGACCAGACAAATATTTAAATATGCATTGTTTACATCCATGTTTACTAGCTTGCATGCTCGTGCATGTTGTGTCTTCCATCAGTGTGCACAATACAAACAAAATGTGTCTCTGCAGCTTCAATCCTTTGACCAAGCTTTTTCTAAGCTGCGTCTTACAAGTCCCCCCACTTCAAAAAGAACAAACATAGCTGTAAGGGTGCCAGTGTGTGTGGTAGGGGCCACAGGGATGAAATGTGTATGATACACTGGCAGCCATTCCATCTTACATGCACTACATTCACTCGGAGGTCACGCACAAGTACGAACATATGCCTCATACTATACTCATTCATGCTCACATATATAAAAGGCAGGGGCAGTAATAGAGGTGAAAAACTGGTCAAGGTCAGCTGGGAAACTTCTCTCCCTCACATGAATGCAAGGGCCATGCTGTTGTGTCGGTATCTGAAAGATCACATCATACACTGCAGGTACATATAAGTTTCCAGGCACACACACGTAAACAGCCTTGACACACTTACACACACTTTACCATAATAATTCAAGCTCTGTGTAGCACACGCTGTATCAATGTGATGCCTCTCGTGCTCACTAAATGATCATTTGTTCTGGTCCAACTGCTTGTGGTGCATGGGAAGCTTGGCTCCCCATAGCTAAAAATCATTACAAGTCTATATGTGTGTGTTACTGCCCAGTGGGAGGGACAAAGATGCATGTTTGCCCCGAGCACTTATAAGACTAGTGGCTGTTGTATTACTTGCACACATCAAAGAGGGAAACCATCTTGTGTTGCGGCATGGTACTGTATGCAAAGCAACAACACAGAAATTCTGTTAAAAACTCATGATATTCACATAATATAAACACTGTATGTACTTGTTTCCTCATATGACCTACTGTTGTATAATGCTACTTTTTAAAACACAATATTTGAACTACAGAACAATAACTCACCTACACATGATTGGATTGAATATGTGCTACGCTAAACACAAAACACATTACAAATACATCATTTTGATTAAAATGACTGCAAAGTTGCTAAATATTGACTCACAACTCAAATTGAATAATTCGCTGCCCCTATTTTTTATTACTTTTTAAATTACGGCTCTGCCTCTTGGCCCGCTGCTACGCAAGATGCGAAAGCTTGGCCGCACCAAGCACCACTTAACAGCTGCCGCCCAGAAAAGACATTTCAGATAACTGGAGCTCAGTGGGTGAAAGCTCCCGTAGAGCACCCGGAAACCCTGGTTTATTGTCCCAACAACAGGCGGTAATGTCACACCTCAATGTGTAACTTAGCCTTGACACCTCTCACACACTGGCTTGATGCCCTGCAGTGGTTTAAGAACACCACTGGGCCTAGTTACCGTGTCCTGGCGAATGACACTCACTAGCAAGGTGACTCAGTGCTTGCCCTGCTGTAAATGGCACAGCTCACATCAGATTGGTAGTATGTGCGTGTGTTTCTGTATGAGTTTGTGTGTGTGTCTGTCTGCTCCTGTCCTTACCTGTAGCAGTCTCTCTCTCTCTCTCTCTCTCTCTCTCTCTCTCTCTCTCTGGTTAACCGGTTAATGGGATGCATGACATCAGCCTGAGGAAGAGAGCAGCGACAAAAATAAGATTCATGGCTTGTCGGGAGCTTTGGTGAAGTCGATCTCATGAGAAAATGAAAGCAAACATTGCTTTCTCGAGTACACAAAGGTGCTACCCTCATTTGTGTGATGCATAAACAGTCACAGAAGTTAATTGAATTAGCATGTCATGTTTAATTCGCATGTCATTTAAAAACAGCTTAAACGTGGCTTTTGAGGATAATATTCACTGACAATGAAATGCACAGCTTCTGAACGATCTAAAAACATAAAAAGTATTACATCTTAAGAAAGACATTTTCTGTTTCCGAAGTTTAACTGGCAGAGTCACAATCTGATGGATATCTGACGTTGCACGAATTGTGTTATTTCCTGTTAGTATAAAGAAGTTATATAAATAAAATGTATTATTATTATCATTATATATAACCACAGTTGCAGATCATGTCTTGCAGTAGTTGGTTCTCTTTGACAAAGCCCATAAAAATGCACACAGATATTCGAACTCTGGACCTGTTTAGCAGTCAAATGAGAACACTCGTTCTTATAAATAGACACACTTCACAAAAAGTGCACTTGTACCCATAGGCGGTGACAGCAGGTAGTTTATTACTATTTACATGAAGAAAAACTCAAACAGCTGTTGGTTTGTAACAGCCTAGATCTCTGTGGATTTTCACAGTGGATCTGGTCTCTCCCCTGTCCACTGACACCAGTTACAACTACTTGCCATAACAGGCACAGCTAAAATCAGAATTCTCAATTTCTGGCCCTCATCTTGTCCTGTTTTTGGGGTGCCAGTAACCGGGAGAACCTATTTGTGTGGCAGTAGATGGAAATCCCTTTAATGAGACACTTTTGACAGCAGTTTTTTTTTTTTTTTTTGAAATAATAAACTTTTTAATGTGATTTGTGAAGTAAACTTTCTATATATTTTTGACTTGCACTCTGTACCTTTTATGACATTTACATGACAGATCTTGTTTTGTTTTTATGTTGGTTGAGAAATCTAATTGTTTTGATTATAATTGCATGCATTCTGTTTGTGCCTGTCAAATCAGTGGATGTTTTCAGTTTCTGAAGACCCGATTTCAACATCAACTCGAATCTAATTTTAATTACAACTGACAAAAAATACTCTAATACATTTTTATTTCTCAAGGACATCAAGCAGTAAGCAATAAGTAACTGTGGACCTTGCAAATAGTGGCACTGTAAATGTGATTATACCTTGCAGAGCATCACACACATCCAAATACACACACACTTAAGTGCACTTACAAAGGGACACAGCATGTGTGTATGCGTGTATGTGTGTTGTGTGTACAGTATACAACATGTTAATGCATTTGTGTGTGCTTGAACAGGTGCACACGGGGTATGTAAATGTGTGTGGCTTGTTTCTAAGTGGGAGAGTGGAAGCATCTGGAGATTTTATCCTGAATCCCCCCACTTCCTCTTTATGTCTCTCTTCTTCTTCTCCCTGCCGCTCGCTCTCTGTTGCTCTTTCTCATGGTTTGATTTTAGGCAGAACTCAATTCCTCAATTCCACACCCTGAGTGCTGTTGATAAGGGCCTCGCTTGCTGCAGTCGGGCCCCAGAGAGGGACACAGCGTGCACGCAGAATGGCAGAAAATCGAATTCCTCAAGACAATGAGGTCCATTTGTAGAGTTAAGCCGGATGAAAAGCCCATATTTAGCCAGCCACTGTTTCAGCCACGATCTCCCTGTTTCCCATTGTCGGCCAGAGAAAAATAAAAGCTTATTTTAAAGAATGAAAAGTTTTGAAAAAGTGTTTTGGCCCCAATAATTAGCAGAGAAGCCAGCTGGACTGCTGATGTTTTATTCTACATGCTTTCTCTTCCTATTTTGACATATTTATGCATTTTAGACTATAGATGATTGACACATACTTTTATTTTCTCTGTAATAATTGACAGAAAATGACAAAGAACTAATTATATAATAGAGTGAATGAAACTAGGATTACTGTCTTCATGAGGCCTAATGCATCGGTTGAATGTAAATTGTAAAAAAAAAAGAAAAAAGAAAAGAGGAATGGTGTGTTCTTTTCAAATGAATGATGCTGGAATGTGTTTTTGTTGTGTTGCATGCTATCTCTAAAAAGCAATGTAATCAAAATTCGACAACACATGGTGTAAATACGATAAATGTACAAAGTTGCTAATTGATAACAATTAGCAGCTTAATGCCAGATAATAAGCGTAAATGGGATGTTACACTCAGGCATTGGCCCACGAGTGTTCACTGAAGCAGGCAGCCATTAGTTCCAGTTATTCCTCATTAACTATATGTCCCATTGATTTCTCTAATGGTGCGGTAAATGGAAGAAGACCTCAGTCAATGATGTGCCTGCAAACAATCTCTTTGATTGAGAAGTGACATCACCCACAAACAACACAATGCCACCTCTTTTTTTCATTTTTTTCCCACACAGGCACCTTCTGGAGCTAAAAGTGCTGCAGGTACCCTGTTTTTCACTCCACTTTTCACCGAATCTGTTGTTCCCCCCTCCCACGCCCTCTTGAGTGAGTCCGTTGCAATACAAAATGGCAGAGTGTTCCTCCAGAACTGAAGTAGTACTGTGAATCAGATGAGTAACATCTTCAAAAGCGTATGCTGGCACAAGGGCAGGCCCACCATTGTTGCTCTCTCTGAGCGGAGACATGAATGCCCTGTTCTCCTTTTTCACTGAGCGGCACTCAATGAGAGTATACTTATCCAAACTGCCATTGGGTTAGATGGGACCTCCTGGTGGTCACAAAGTTCAGCATGAAGTTGCTGTATCCCTTTGCAGGAGGCTGATGTTGTCCCCCTGGAGAGACCCTACAGACTGGCAACACCAGGGCGTTCGTACCCAGTGCCTGGAGTTTGTTGAGGCGCCGAGCCTCTGCGAGCAAAGGACGTTCAACCACTTTCAGAGTACAACTGGTGTTGACGTGAATGTCATTACTTCAGCACGTATTTGGTAATAAACTGAAATGTTGGGATACATGAAAATTCGGACCTGATGATTGTGCCAGATGAAAAGTCACACCAAACGCCTGACTCTTCTCCTCCTTCCAATCAACTTGTCTTCCTCTTCCCCCTCCTCTCTCCCCATTTCCTTCCTTAAGAGGTGCAGCTGAGGCAGTCCTCTAATGATGAGTTTTAATGACCCTTAGACCCGCTGCGATCCACACAGGCCTCTACATGCACTGCTGCCATTTCCCTCTGATGCACGCTCGCTGCCTTTCTGACAGCCCCCCACAGAGCGATGGGAGGGGAGGAAGACCACGCAGACATGGAAAGAAAGACGGAGGAGATATTGCCTGTCTTTACATGAAAGCAGAGACAATAGAGAAATGGTTTCGTTTTATATTTCATGTGAATCATGGTGTCACTTTCCTTCGTTCTTTCTTCTCGCGTCTTTGGTGTTTATTTGTTGCGGTCGAATACTTTGAGGATGAAAGGGAGGGAGGTGGGGAGGAGCAAACCCATACTCAATGACTTGTGTGTTTTCGGCATGGACAATGGGAGGAAGGGGTGCAGTTTTATTGGCATCGATTGGAGCATTATAATGTGCATTGTTGCAAGATTATTACATTAACTGGTCTGACTTAATCACATTAGGAATGCCAGAGAAGAGAATGGGGTATGTCATATCCTTGCAGATACACACATCATAGCCTGGGCCCTGTATGCTCAGTTGGTTTATTTGGCGACCTGCCAGGCAGCTACAAGAACTGTGGGAAGTTTGCTGACTTCACTGACAAATGGACAAATGGACTATTTCTTGAAAGGGGAAGGCAACTTTTTGGGGCGATGATTTATGTAGTGTTTCTGTCCTCAATGACTGTGGCGATCTATCCTACCGGAGGATTTTAAATTCATCCTATTGTTTGGATCGCTTGGAGATGACATGCCTTTGTTCTCCAAAACAATGAAAATAGATCAATTGAAAATGCAATTTCTGTGGTAAACTAACTTTTTTGCTGCCATTGAGGTTCCTCCAAAGTTCTCCCAGCATCTGACCCTGCGAAAGGAAGTGTTCCGGAGAGGAAGAGACAGGAGCCAGGCCAAAGTGTGGATCGTTTTTAGTTGGTATGCCTTCTACGCCTCATTGCTCCATGACCTGCTTTATGCAAGCACGCTCGCAGTTCGAGGAGAAAAATTGTGCCTCGTCAGTATTTACAAAAAACTGTGTTCCTTAGCCTGGGCTGCTCTGGAGGTTAATTGACGCCAGGCAGTCTACCTCCCTTTACCCAAGCCAGGGGGCCACTCAGCCTGGGTACTAAAGCTCTCAAAGCTGGGCTCTCCGTGGGAGTTTGAGCCTTTCCCATTTCCTCCTAAACCACAGGCTTTTAACCGTGTTGTCTCTTTTCTCTTAACTCTACTAGCCTGTGTTTCTCTCAGTGTATCTGTGTATACTTCTCCACGCATAATGAGACATTTCCAACCTCCCAGAGACATGCTGAGGTCTGCTGCCAGGACCCCACCTGTTCATCACGGGACCCTGCACCTCCTAGCTGCCCTCATTAGTGCCTGAGTGAATACTGATGCTCTTCATGTGTCAGTCTCCATGTTGATCATAGCCAGGGTACATCAGGTGTCAATTACGGTTGCATGCAGGTAATACAAATCTGACTCAACTTGTGGGCAGGCCCTGCAACAGGCTCTAACATATCCAAGGGAAAAATGGGTTTTGCAGGATAAAATAAAACACTTTTCAACAGAATAGTAAAAGATTTAAAATTCACCAAATTCACAATTCAACTTCATGTGCAGATAGAGTAATTCTACGGAGGATAGAAAACTCAATGCGTAAACCTCCCGAAGGTTTGGTAACATCACCGTGGCTACAATCTCAAAGCCCCTGACTTGCCCAAACTGATAAATATACACTCTGACACACACTGAAGATGCATGGTTTTCTCTTCAGCAGTCAGAGAATTTCAAAAATCCTCATTCTCTGCTGTGATAATTACCCATGCTGCTCTCCGATGGAACATTTGCATAATCATCATCAGCCATTCACAGAAGACACACAAAGGATTATAATGAGGCAACAGAGAAACAAGAAGCATTTCAGGGAGCCATTGAAGACTCGCACTGAGAGGGCAGTCATTGTCACCTGATATTGCGCAGAGAACACCACCAAACACGTGCGAGACATAGTGATCATGTCTTTAGGGGGAAATAAATCACAAAAATGCCTCGGCTGATGTGTCCCCATGTATTCACGTTGCATAACTCTGTATAGCCTACTTAGGTTGCTGATTTTTTTAATTTTATTTGCGGAGAGTTGCTGGAGAGGTGAGCCAGAGAGTGGGAAGTGAAAAAAATCCCTTTTATCCTTAACAAACTTGCTGTTGAAACAATCACAGTAGGTGGAAGCAGCAGGCGCCGTTAGATATACCTGCCTTTAAATCTACAGTTATTTCTCCAAGCTTTGTTCTGCCTGCTAAAGCACAAGTTATTGTGTTATTGTACAAAGCAGCATATAAACTTTATTTCAATCCAAAATGTAGATTAGAATAAACTTTGCACACGGTGAAGATATTTTACCACATACTTATCACCATATTTATCACCATTCAAAGGATAGCAAAATAAAAATGTTTAAGGAATTCTTTTTCCTCAAGCACAAGGAATAGCAAAAAGCTGAAAGTGAGCTAATCCCAGGTTTTGGCGAGGTGAGAAAATATATATGTATTTTTTCCCACCTTTAACAGCTGCGTGCAGAGGCTCAGGTGTGTTTTGATGTATCTGGAGGCTACTGGAACTTATACAGCCTTTTCACAAAAGGTTCAACACTACAGCTTTATAGTCCAGTCAATTTAATGATAAAGGAAGGTGGAAGGCACTGCAACATGAGCAAGAACAACAATAGCAACATTTAAAATTCTCTTTCTGCTCCGAACATGATTTTCAGGTCAGGCTTTCTGACTTTAAAAAAAATATATGAGGACTGTTGGAGAACACAGTTTTTGATCATCCTGCATCCATATGCAGTATTGTTTGTCTTTTGAGAGGGTCACTGTGTTAGATAATGTAATCATACATTTTTGCTGTGACATGTGCCAAGATAACAGGACGGACTACACGTTGGACGCCGACCAATCATAGCATGCTGTGTTTCATGGCATGTTTGTGGTACTGTTCACCTGGCAGCACAAACATCATTTCTATTTCACTTTGCAAATGTTTTTCACAAAAGGTGTCAAACTAGACGAGAAAAGGCAAAAATAAATAATCTAACACGCTAGTCTGTTGCTCCCAACGTCGTGAGGTGTCCCACTGCGTTGATTCCAATGAGATAAAATAGATAATAGTTATTGTGCTCAACACTCCCCTCACCCAACATGTCTGTCCTGTCAGGTCATTATTATTAGAGGCCATTATAGGTGATATCTCATAGCTGATCAAGCAATCACCAAACAAGAATGTCAATATTGAAGAATCTGGATTATGTCCAGTGAGGTTTTTACACCCAGTGCAAATTCTTGCTTTCTATAATATCTTTGCATGGCAACCATGGCTATGGTAAGGCAAAGATCATGGTTATGGCAAATCAAATGTGGTAAAGATATGGCTACCGTTAGACAAATAAAACACTTATTACAGTAAATAAAAATTCAAACATTAATTGCAGGTACGCAGCTCACCCTGACCTCCACACCTCTGCTTCACAACATATAGGGCACAGTAAGTCCCTGGCTCTGAACATTGGTATTGGGACGTGAATCACGAGGTGCAGAATCATTCAATACGGCTGTAATTCCTAGGGATACTTGGCTGACCAACAATATCAACAACATTCCTCTTTCGTTTCACCACATTTAAAACTGTGTGTGTAAGAGCCCTCTGTGTTCCTATGGGTCAACATCAAGGAACACATAGAAGGTGTCAAACTAGGTGAGAGGAGGCAAAACAATTTTTTGTTGGGATGTGAAGCTTTCCATGCTGCACTGATTTTCTTCCTGAAAAATGAAACTCTACAGAGGTAAAAAATAGCAACTGTTACTGCTCATTTTTGTCTCTGACGCATAACGTCAGTCAGGTCGGGCCCTCATGGAGCAGATATTGTGTAGTCACAGTGTGACCCACATTAATCTGCTTGAATCTGACCCTGTTCTCGAGGTACAGGTTTTCTTGCAAGGGTAGCTGGGCACAGGACGACACAGCCCCTTTAAAACTGACCTGTTTTTTGCCCAGTAGTCACTCAGAGAAGTGGTTTGTAATTGTAACACCAGTTTACAATTCCTCAAATCTCAAGGGCAAATTGTCTCATCAAAAGAACAGTGGTGAAGCTATTTTATTTTTGTCTTGTTAGGGAAGATGTGATCTTTTTGCAGTGTGTTTTTACGGACAAACACAAGCCTCATGATGAGTTTTTTTTTTCATAGTCTGGGATTACTTAAGTAGAAAACGCTCGCGTGTACATCAAAGAGAATAGCATGGGCAGTTATCAACGGTCCTTACATCCTACCATGTGGAATGGGTCAAAATAAATGCATCTGCACTTTGAAGTGAAAGTGCTTTATTTATTGGATGTTGGGACAGGGAACTGAAAAGTAGGCAGACATGGGTAAGAAAGATCAAGAGAGGTAAAATGTTCTATCATCCAATCCACAAATGACTTATTAAGGCTCCATACTGTGCGCTGGCTTAAACATCAATGTTAAACTAACGACAGCACTGAATCAATAATTAAGGTAAAGATGATCATGTATGCTTGCTGAGTTTGATGTATGAAATCATTAGCCTTACATGGCTGTACTTCAAAAAACTCCCTCATGAACAAAGTAGGTTAAACAACAAGTTGTGAAGTGAATGCACACTGCTCTGTAAAAACCGCCTTTGTTTCAGTGACTCGATAAATTCATGTTGCATAAAGCTGCACGCCTTTCAACTGACGGGTGAGATTAGGTTTATGTAAACAACAAGCGAGTTATGCATTCAGCCATCGAGCTGGATGTGAGCCACATCTGCCTGGTGCGCTGTGCAGTCGGCTAGCTCATTGGAGGAGCGCTTGCAGAGCAGCCAACCTGTGGGGAGAAGTGCACGAGTGCCATCCCCTGAGCTGTTTCTCCTCAAAAAACATCCTGCATGCCTTCTGGTGTCCCCCCCCCCCCCTCCTTCCCCGTCTCTCTCCCTTTCTCCATTTTTGCAGCTCCCTCACTTCACAAAACTCCCCAATGAAGGGACTTGTCATCTGTACACCTCCTCTGTGTCATGTTTTTCCTTCCTCTCCTCTCTCCCCTGCCTCCCTCCCGCCTCCTCTGTAACTTTCACTTTCCCTGCCTTGTCTTCCTCGGAGCCAGTCCATAGTGACATTGCTGCCTCTTCCTCTGGATGCTGCTGGGTTGACAAGGAGAGGGGGAGGCCCAGAAAGCACAGAGAGACCTTCCTGCACTCTCGCCAAGATAGGCAAGAAAGAAAAAAAAACAGATGAAGAGATGCAAACAGTGAAGGAAGTGAAGGAGAAGGACAGGCATGCACAGAGACAGAAAGTAGAAAGGGGAGGGAAGTTAAAAGAATGAGAGGGAGAAAAGACACAGGTGAGACAAAGCGCGAGAAAAAAGGGAGGGATACATTAAGATAGAGCGAAAAGACAAGTGATTAAGAAAAAGAGATAAAGGAGGGAGCAGAGAGTGTGCAGTCAGGGCTGTGGGGATATAAAACATCCTCAGGCAATATTCCTCAGCCTCAGCTCTCTCTCACGGTGAAAAGACAAAAACTTAGCTTTTATGCCGTAAACTTTGCTTGCGTTGTAGACAGGGCTTAGGAGTAAGTGTGGATGATGAGGAATACAAATGTTAACTCTCCTCTGACTGCAAAACATGGGGACTAGGGGTAGGGTGTTAAGTTGGTGCTTGTGAGGTGTGATCTTTTTGAAGGGCATCGGAGCAGAGAGGTTGAGCAGAATGAACTCGTGGCCAAGCTGACCCTCTGACACAGATTCCATCATTCATAACAGTGCAGCCACCCTTGGTAATACATTACATATATACTTGTTTTGTTGTTGTTTTGTTTTTGCTCCTTAACATTTAACACAGAGGACAACTGTTTATCAACAGGCGAGTACAAGCGACCGTTCGCTAAACCGCTCGCCTGCACAGCTATTGTCCAATCATAGCTTAGCAGCTGTAACTAGGCACAGCAGGCCTGTCGAGTTTTGGAGATCTTAACATGTTGAGGCGGTGTGCGTGGGGCCATAGTGAGTGTGGCACTATTTAAAGTTTGAATGGTGGTGTCTGTATATTCCTGACTCTCTAAAACCAAAAATACAAGAGAAAAAGTGTAAGGAATGTATTAAAAGTGTGATTATTTGCTCTAACACGAGCTGTAAAACAACCACACAATATTTCCAAGGCAAGGAGTTAGCATATCATTAACTAACACTAAAGTCCCCGATCCCAATTAGCACATCCACTGTGTACCATTTCCATTTCCCCACTGTGTGGAGGCTGGATGCTACTTTATCAGATTTTGGCTAACGTTAGCAGCTGCATGTTATTGGATTTGGGGAAGTTTACAGTCTGGTTCACATGAGATAATGTTAGCCTTACATTTGCCAAACACATTTGTTAGTCCTCATCACAAAAGCCCTTTCTCTTGTTATAACAGTAAAAACATACAGTTTGAGAATAAAAAAAGTATGTAAGCTAAGCAGCCAAAAAGGGTTGCGTTCTGAGAAAATAACATTTCCTCATCATACTTATAACACTGCAATATTGCAGCTTAGAGCTAGTTAGTCCAAGAACAATGCTGTTTCTTTATCTCCATATGTTTTATGTATGGTGACTTTCTGCCTGGGACATGCAGCCTTCGACTCAGTGTTTTACTATGATATTATACATCTAGCCATTAAGTGCACATCTGAGACCCTCTAAAGATTATTGATTTAAAACGAATCAGCTGGAAACAATAAAAAGTCAGCTGGAGATAATGTTTTTCACCAAATCATTAGCTAGCTAGCGAAGGCTGCCAGTGACAGTTGTTATTTCTGCAAGCAAAATGAATGTTAAGAATAATGAGAGGTAAATCAGCCACTGTTCTAATTGTAAACTGCATATGTGCCGTGCAAGAACAAAAATCTTAACAGGCATTGCAACAGTAACTGAGGGGAGCAGTACTTAGCAAACGCTCAATTAGCTGAGAAATTGACCACATAAAGAACTTCTGAAGAAGCCGTTTCATTTGACTTTTCAAATCTACTGCATGTTGATTACCACTTGAAGAACTCTCTGGGCTTCTAACCAAACTTTGAGATCATGCTTCAGGCTGTGAAGTGTGTGTTTGTGTGTTTGCATGTGTGTGTAGGAAGTTTAGAGAGGTGTGTGGGCGCAACTGAAGCATTTTGACTGCTTTAGAAGAACAAGGTTTGTATAGCTAATGTGACACGTCTCTCACTCTCTTCCTCATTCTTTTACTCTCTGCGCTTCCTTTTCTTCTGTCATCATTATGAAGTAAATTGGTCTGCCGCACAACAGCCAGATAGCCTTTTAATGTGAAGTAGGTCATCACATACTGTGGCATTATGACTCACTCAGGATCCTGCATGCTGACTCCAAGCATTTGTCCATTTTATCATTAGAGTTGTCTATTTGCATCTACTATGAACATGATGCAAATTGGTATAAGTGTAAATGATGTTTTCCTGTTCGTCGCCACAGGAGGTAAAGTAAGTAGGCCTGTTTTCTAACCTTTACATCTCATTATGTAATGTATTTATTTACATAGGATAAGATATGTTTATAATTTCCAACATTAAACAGATTATGCATTATATCATTCATAGCATGCTGGTTTTGATCCCATTCAGGGATATTATTTGTGGTGTTATTCTCATAACATCCTTTACACAAATATAATTATCAGGGGGGGAAAAAATACTATTTCCTCTCACTTGTTTCTAAAGGGCACTAGGTTTAATGCAATCAGACACAGCATGATACAGACAGGAGCAAAAGAACAACTAAACAGGCCCAAGATATATTTATTTTTCATGCAAAGCAAATATCAAGAGAAAAAATAGCATAATTAGAATTTTGAGACCTGAGTTTTGGAGTCTGCCAACATCCAGGTTTGTTATTTCTTCTGGGCTTTAACCAAAGCACCGGCTGCCTGCTCTGTCTTAAACAGATAGACGCTGGGAGCCCAAACCTGCACTGCGAGTCTTAACTATTATTTAAAGAAGCACCCATGAGGGCTAATGTTTGACGTCACTGCTATTGTTCTGGGTGTGATTAGCTAGAAATAGATTTGGAATCAAAGCTAAGAATGGCATCTTCAAGGGAACGTGATTGGTGTGACCCTAAAAGGCCTCCAGCTCTGGAGAATATTGATAAATTACAACTGAGTCATGCAATATTTCAATTTCCATGTCCCTACTGATTCAAATAACTCAGTAGATAGAAGTCACTGAGTGTGTGCCAAGCTTTTATGTTTGCTCTTTTACGTTTTCTTAAGAAAAAAATCGTAGGAAATGGTTTGCTCAAAAAAAAAAAGAACAAAAAGGGGCGCAGAGAACACAAGCAGTAATTGTCACAATGGTTAAACAGACAAAGAAAACAGAGCCACTGACAAGAACTCAAACCTCATTAACAGAAAATACAAGCTGTCACAGTGCTGCCCACACAGGTGATCACTGTCAGCTTCAGTGCAAATCTGACAAAACACTGACTGCTTATAGCTCCAAAAATTTGAATAGAATCTGAATAGACTATTCATTTATAAAAGAAGCATGGCTTACTACATTTAGTTTTACACAGACGTATTCACTCATTACACAACGCTGCAAAATGATCGTCAACACTTTTACTTAAGCAAAGAATCTGAGTCTTTGTCCACTGTTTAAACAACGTCTGCCCTTCGAGTGAGACAAAATATACTTGATTTTTGTGAAACGCAACCTGCTCCTTAAATTCTCTATACTTTAGAAAAAGGAGTGATTTATCTCATTCAAAGATATTGCCAGATTAGCCTGCCTCACCTCTGCACTGACAAGTTATTTGCTGAAGTAAGTTTGCAGAAAAAAAAAATTTGAAGACCATATGAAATTGCTTGATTTTTAAACAGTTCATTTTTGCCGCTTGCAACGCAGCTGTGTTTTTCATACTGCAGCAGTCTGAGGAAAGACATTAAAGCCTTGGGCTGGTTTGTGAAGTATATGGATTGTTTGAATAACACTGTGCAGGATAGACAGTGGTGTCTTTGTATACGGCTTTTCTCTAGAGACGGTTATTCTTCTGGAGATCTCTCCTGTCTTCCGAACAGAAGTCTTTATAGAACATATAAAACAATGATAGTGAACATAACTCGAAGTACATACAAATTCAAATGCAGGTTGTTCATACAGTGCCTAAGGATAATGAACATATTGCTTGGAGACAGAATATATGTAGCAGCTAAGGTTTTTCAAAGGATTCAGGTTCTACTTTGCTTTCACCTTCGATTCTATGCACAATATTTATCAAAAGCAAAGTTATAGTCTATTGAATGAAACTTTATTCAACACTAGTGCTGTGACTGCTGGTAGTACACAGAACAGGTTTACAGATCAACGCCGCCTCAGCAGAGAGAACAGATCATTTTCTTTATGTCACTTGTAAAAGACCCATTTATAACTGTGAAATTCAGTCAATAAATTCTACTGCCCTCTGCGGCCTTTTCTCACTCTGCGGAACACATCACAAAATGTCACCATGAAACGCCTTCAGAATATTCCCCAAACTCTGCAATAAACAACGAGCGAGGACACAACTCACACTGTAAACACCTCAGGCTTTTTCACAGGAATCTCCCCTCCTCAAAATAATGTTTCATTGCATTAAATATGACGCATATTTTCCTTCTTTTTTTTTTTTGTCCATGAAAACTCCTGACTCCTCCTTGACACTGCCATGCTTTGATGGAGAGATTTTATGATCCACTGAGTGCACCCTTGACTGGCTTCATGAGGTGTGAAGTCAGTGCGGTCAACTTATGCAGTAAAGGTTCAAGACATAGAGGTCTGGAAGGTAAAAATGCAGAATCAGCTCTGGGTAGGGTGCCATCACATCCCTATTCATCCTGAAAGTGGGCTGCTTTAGAGGTTTGGTTCTTTGTAAATATAAAAAAGTGGAGGTTTTGAGCCGTGGCTTTTCTTATTATTCTTATTTTGAATTGCAGCTACATTTTGTCATAATATACAGTACACAGGAGGGCTAAACTCAGGAACAATAAGCAATCATATATTCTGAGCCTATTTTTCAAGCATGTCAGATAGGGTTCACAGTGTATAAGGTTAAATATAGAGACATTGTGTTTTTCCACGTCTCTGTCAGTAACTCTAGTCCACACTTGAATAAAATGAAGTAGTGTCCAAGTGTGCACAACTCGTACTAATGTTACAAAAGCGCATGTTTACCTGCTTCTCTCCTTTACCTTAATAGACTTTTTTGTGAGTAAAATGGAAGCAGGTTTAAGAGATAACACAACCTACATTTAATAATCCAACCACAGAATTTCATGTTTGGTATCGGGTATTATTTTGTCACATTCCCCACATTAACCACACATTTACAATAACAGGAATACAAAGCCTGCTTTGTACAAAGCATTTGTTTTGTTGCTTTGGACTATTTCTTTGTATTTCTGCAATCTTTGAACCATTCAACTGTGGTTAACGAATTCTCTGTTTGTAGTCTTCTCACCCAATAATGAATCAAAGAATCATCTGATGCAACAGAGGCATCATTTGGAGAAAAAAAAAATCTCCTGTCTTACCAGGGTTGAAAATATGAATCCATTCTGACGGGATATTCCTTGTGTCCTTTTTAAAGAGGTAATTCACAAACAAGACACACTTTAGTCTGTGTCCTCAATAGTGTATCGCAAAATCACTGTAAAATCATTACCTCTTCAAGATTGTACCTCGGCTAATATTGTCATGTCGCGAATACTCAAATGTTCAGTTACTATGGCAAATATAAAAAAAAGAAAAAACAGTGTTAATGCATGTTATTAATGATAATGAACCAATCAAGCCTGCATCACTCCTCAGTTTCCTCTTATATTAAAGTGATTTTCATCTTTCTCACTGCAGTATCAGCTGTGAGAAGGTTACTTTATGTTCTGTTCGCTCTAAGCAGTTTGTACGCCGTGTTGTGCGTGTTTATACAGTAGCTGTTCCAACCGCACTAGAGGGCAGGTGAAAAGCCGGCTGTCAAGACGTGATATAATTAATATATGGGGACAACAGCGTACTATTACTGGTCATACTGTGGTTTCATAAGTTACAGAAATGTTCTGTACCTTTCCTGTCCAGTGAAAACATGGACCTCCAAGGTTTTCTGATAAACTGAAGGATTAAGTGTTCCCTTATGAGTTGAGAAGTCTCCTTCTTAATCTTTTTTTTTTACTCAACCAACAGTATATAGAGTAGTTAAAATAAATGCAACCTTTAAGCAGTAAAATGCAACAAACGCATTATTGCAGCAGTAATATTAATCCAAAAACATCATAGTAAAACACTAACAGGGACCATTTTTTTTTGCATGATGAGTAATTTTACTTTTGAAACTTCATAATAGTTACATACCTTACTGGAGTAAGGTTTTGATTGCAGAACTATTACTTGTAGTTGAGTACTTTTACAGTGTGATATTAGTATTTTTTACTTAAATAAAGGATCTGACTACTTCTTCCACCAATGGAGTGATGCCTGTGAACTAGTTCAGGCAGTCAACTGGAGCTGCACTGCTATGCACACGACAAAGCTCACTCTCCACAACCACATACAAAACACACCCTCCCAATTCGAAGGTCTATTTAAACTGCGAAATGTCCCATCTCTCCCTCTACCTGTCAATGCCGCTGCTGCCTTGCATTAGTATTGCTGCCTGTTCTTTCAGCCCCACCACCACCCCAGCACCCACCTGTCGGCTCCGGCTACAGGCTTTAAGATATTTGCTCGTCACTCCCAGATATATCATGTAAACATATCTACGGGGAGTGATGAGGTCGGAGCCTAGACACCAAACTCTAACTATGTTCTGCTGCTATAATAAACATTTCAAACGTGAGTTGTCTGACTGAACTGACTATAAAGCTGCTCATATCCAAACTGTCTAGCTTGTGGAACATTGGATGACATTGTGAATAAGAAAAAAGATTGCTGATTATATGTATAACTGGAGTTCTATTCAAAGTCTTCTAAAAAACAGTACAGTTGATTAAGAAATTATCACAAACAAACAAAAAAGCATCCTAGCATTTTAAATGAAAAGGTGACTCAGTTTATAATTTTCTGAATCTTGATTTACAATAAATATGACTGTAATCAACCACACGGTGTGTTTGTGTGTGTGATTTCTATTTATAGAACGTGTTAACAAAAACAGTAAATGTGTCATCCTGTCAGTGAAGCTGGTGGACAGGCGATACAATAGAATGGTGATGAAATGGACAATTTCAGCTGAAACATACAAATACAAGAACATACGATCTTACAGCTTCACCCCAGGCTGCCCATTGTTGTTGTACCTTTACTGGCTTTTCTACTTTCATTATACAAAACGTGGGTCTCTTGAAAGGGCATTTGTCCCAGTATGACAGGCGAAGGGTGGTTTGCTGATTCACAGACACTGAAAACATAAGAAGCATTATGAAAAATGCAGAGTAAGCAAAGGAAAGGGGAAAATAGAATTAAATAAAAAGAATTTAAAAAAATTGCATAATTACCCAAGTTTGAGTGAGCAGCACCTGGGGCACGGCAGAATCCTCTGCATCCAATTAAAGAAACCTGTCTAAATAGTCTCATGGCATAGTATTTATTCATAAAGGTCATCCATTTATGAGTAAACTTTCAAAATAAATAATTTCTTGCAAATTTACATGAAATTTGAATAATTTCTACTTGAGATTCAAAAAGGGAACTGATGATGATATTGACCCAGCAAAATTCCCCAAAGTCCCAGGGGCTTTACAGAAACGTGAACGGCACCAAATAGATAACAGAACACCACAACACACGGTAAGGTTGTATATATTAAGACTTGAAATAAGACACAGGTGGTGTTAACGGCCTCCAGAAGTACCGTCTTTGGATCAGAACCCTTTGTGCTGACAGATGAGGAATGTCTTTTTCTACGAGGCTGCGGATAACCCTGCCCGACCTCCAGGAACATCAGTTTGTAGAACATTGTGTTAGAAATCCTCCTGGGATCTGAGTCTGGGAGCTCTGGAGCTAATAGGTACAGATATCCATTTTCTTCCCTGCCTGCGCCTTCTTCCTCACTCGCCCCGCACTGCAAGAAATGTCCATCTCAAATGTACTTGCACGCTGGCCAAGCTGCCACAGTTTGCCATGAATTCAACTCCAACTGCTGCAGCCAGAAACGCAGCAGCGCACTTGTGTTGACGCAATCAGTAAATGTGCCAAGAAGAGGTGGCAAATCAAAATATAATATCCAAGTGCTCTATTTGACATTGCTTGTTTAGCTGGTAAAATATGATAAATAAAACTGCACAGTATAATAATAAATGGCTGACAATCCTTAATCCTTAATATCAGAAAAAATTTGAACATTTCAGACAATTAGATTGTAGTGTATGTAGCAAACATGCGTGTTGACTTCAGCACAGTTATTGTGTTTACAGGCATGTATTATTAAAGTATCCCACAAGCTTTTTAAAGTTTTTGCTTATTGTTAATTCATTTAGATGTTTGAGCTTCATTGTGCACAATGATGTATGTGCAGTTAGATACCAGAAAGCTGTTTTCACATTCATCTGCTGAATTCTATGGGCTCACCTTAAATCTCAGTGTGCTTCGTACGAGCGGGATTTTGTGACATCACAAGTAGTCTGGAAGCCAATCATAGGCCGGTATTTAATCTGTGTGATGTGGAAACTTGAAACCATCACAAATCACAATGAGAATGGACTTAGGAGACATCTTGTGCCCAGCAGTTAAACTTTTAAACATTTTTTTTTTTGCATATTAATAGATTCATAGATATTCATAGATAGATTTTTAATGAGGTGGAAGGAGTAGATATAATTTCTAATCAGGTAATTGAATATTTATGTGAAACAACATAGACACAAATTATAATTTGACACAATTGTTATTTTGTTTGTCTTAAAGCATGTCCATGTCCAATTCGGTTTTAAAATATGTAACTGAGAAGACGTGTTGTCGATGCTCAGAGACTGACAGATTTATTTCCCCTAACTGCAAAAGATGCCACCTTGAATTTACTCAATTACATAAATACTGTACTTTTGTACAATGCTCAGGGACTTTGAGGTACTTAACTTAAGTATTTCCATTTCATGCTATGTCATACTTCCACTCCACTACAATTCCAAGAGAAAGATTGTACCTTTTACTTTTTTCTTCATTAAGTACTTTTGATACCGTAAGCACATTTTGCAAATAATACTTGCAAAAAAATTTAAATGCATGACTTTTTCTTGTATTCAAATATTTTTACAGTGTCGTGCTACTTTTCCTGAAGCAAAGGAACTAAATACTTTATTCCACCACTGGTCCTGGACCTCATGAAACTGTTAGTTTTGAATGCTTTGTTTTTTCATTGATGGATTTTTTCAAATGGTCATACATGTTTCAACCGCTTTAAACATTTTTACTGTCTTTATTAAGACATCCCTCAAGATATAACAACAACTAGTTACAACATACATTTGTATCTTTACATGTAGTGAGATCTGTGCAGAGATGTGTGGTTATGGCTTGTCAAATAGCAAACTCATTTTATCTCAGGTCAAGTGCCAGGTTGGCCAAGTTCTACACCAAATATGAGTTTCCACACACTGGATGGGTCATCACAGGTGAAAACATTGGTTTGACCCCATTTACCTCCCACATACCTGATCTCGGGGCACACCCATCATCAGTAGGCCTGTAGTGAGCAATTAACTGTAACACTGGCCAATGTATGGACAGACATGATGCCAGGTGCTGTCCAATGCACACCAGGCCTTAGGAAGTGACAGATCTTTACAGTGCAGATAAACGTTATCCAACTAGTATCTGGAATCAGTGTCTTTGTTTTAAAAAGAGCCTCTTGCTAATTCCAAGACAATTTTATCACCCACTTTAACATTTGTTTCTTATTTGAATGACTTAATATGGATATTTTTTGCAGCGTGCTTCACCTCCAACCGAAGAAGACATAGACGAAAACGGGCTTCTGGGATATGACTGACGGCTCTCCTCAGCCAACCAGAGCAGGGATGCTGCGAGCACCTCGCCTGCTTTTCTGACGCTATTGGCTGTCCTCTGGAGAGTCGGGGTTTGTTCTGATATTAATGACTGCTGAGGAGACGGCGGCGCATCTATGTGGTCCGCCTGACACTTGATCGAGGGGGGAGAAGCGCCCTCATCAGCCGCTGTGAAGACGGGAAGGGAAGGACACAGGGAACACACGAGTCTCTCCGTGCTCTCGCCAAACCTGCTTTTGGCCGTTTTGGGTTTCTCTCGTGCAGAAGTAGCGCGTTTTGCCGTGGAAGAGAGACCAGAACTGATTTCTTAGCAACTGCGTAAAAACAAGAAGACCACATTGTTGACTGGCTTTATGTTGCGCGCTGGGGCTCTCTCGTCATCGGAGCGGCGCACTTGATGGGAATATAGCAACACATACTGCTCCGCGACTACAATGGTTCGATCGGGTAAGTTTCCTCTGTTCACTCTTGAGATATTGGCTGTTTTTTTAATGCTGTTTTGACAGACATCGGCACGGTTGCGTCTGTGCGACGCATTTTCCAAGTTCATGAAAAACGCCTGAATTCAGCGATTCGGAGATGTTTCACCGGACACGTAGTGTTGCGATTGAAATAACGAATCGTTCCGCTTTCCCGCATGCCAACCACTCATGCGTGATTGCAGGAATTAGGAGGAAATATCGCAGG
Source organism: Nannoperca australis (assembly GCA_036023655.1). Lineage (NCBI taxonomy): Eukaryota > Metazoa > Chordata > Actinopteri > Centrarchiformes > Percichthyidae > Nannoperca > Nannoperca australis. The sequence continues at coordinate 44,793 of JAVQJD010012307.1, forward strand.
ATAATTATGCTGATGACTGGCCTCGCACCCTCACTTGACGTTGAGACGCGCTTTTGCGCAACTATGCTGGATGCGCCTTAACCAGACCAGATTTATGACGGACTCTGTTTAGATTAAAAAGCCAAATTAGTTAAGGAAATGCGAGGCGGACTCTCTCTCTGTGTGTGTGTGTGTGGTGATGGACTGGCAGTTTCATGTCCCCGGGTACTGCTTAGCGAGCGCACACCAGACACGTCTCGAAGAAATCCACAGAATGGTGGCCACCCCCCCCCCCCTCCTCA
>JAVQJD010012312.1:0-12026 GCA_036023655.1 Nannoperca australis
TCAAAGTGGACGATCGGATTATTGTGTGTGTGTGTGTGTGTGGGGGGGGGGGTGTAGGGAAAAGGGGGTCAGTGTTGACTTTGATAAGGTGGGAGAAAGAGTGTGTTTGTGTTTAGAGGAGGGGGCAGAAACCACATGTGGAGAAAGCTTTGTGTTGCAGGATTTAGGGGAGGTAGCGTGTGTGTGTGTGTGTGTGTGTGTGTGTGTGTGTGTGTGTTAGGGCTATCGATACTGGGAGGGGTAAATTTTACTTTACGTGTATACAAAACATAAACCTGAAACGAATAAACAGTAGTAGTTTGTGGTATTGTTGTGGCACACGCTTGTAAAAAATATACTCTTGTGTGTATTTAAAATTGAAAGATCCCCTTCCTAAAAAAAAAGGTTAACATAATTGTAATTTGTGTTAAGAGGCGTGGACAAGCTGATATTCTGATGTTTGTGCACTTGCTCTGTGTTTAAAGTCTTGCAGATTACTCGCACTCACTTGGAGATTGTGTGCACGACTAAATCCACATGTTCTCTCTTGTTTTCAGCTGTTGGGGCTTCGAGGACACAACCGAGACGTGAAGGTGGACTCTCAAAACGTCCGACAGGAGTGTGTGTGTGTGTGTGTGTGTGTGTGTGTGTGTCTCACGTGTGAAATTTGATTATGTGTAATGCTATCAGTTCAAACACACTTTGAGGCTACTCTCTTAAAAACGAATGTCATTGTAATGGCTCTGTTACACTACACTTAAATACTCTGTGTGATGTTTTTAATGTGACAATTGTTGGCAAATATTTGTGTGCAAAGACGAGGTCCATGTTTTCTATTGTACATGAATGTAGAATATCGATGCCTGAATATAAAATCGGTTCTGTAAAAGTCGTTTTTGTGAAGACTATTTTGTGAGAGATGACATTTTGTGAATATATTTTACTCTGCACATTGTAACTTTGACTGAGAGACAGCTGGTCGGGAATAACATTTAATTTCGGCCGGTTTGAAATTGTTACACAACTTGCTGCTCCTTCGTCTCGGTGTCACGTTGACTTCGATCCCCTCCACTTGTGTCAAAGAATTCGAGCAGCTGCATGAAGCCTGCCCGCATGCAGACACATTTTTATACTCTTGTCCTTCTGCTGAGTACATGGCATGCTTTGCTTTGTACCACAGAGCCTCGGTTTGTCAGAATTTCATGTTTAGTTTGGGTGTGTGTGAGAGAGAGACAGGGAGCATGGCGGCAGATGAGTTGGGGAGGAGGTGGGGGGGGGGGTGCTGTTGCAAATCACCTTTCTGGGTCGGAGTGGGGAACGGAGAGCACGTACAGCTGAGGGGAACATCGTGACAGCCGGCTGAGCTGAAACATACAGCATGTCTGACTTGTTCACGCGCACGGAAATGATATAAAAACAAAACAGTTAGAAAATAAAGTGATAGAAATCCACATGCCTGTCTCAGTGTTTATGTAACACATCACATCTCATCTACCCCCAGCTCAATGTTTGGGGATGGGGAATTTACTACGATGGGGGAAATCTCGCGAGAGTCTGAAACGTTGGGCTGGGGATTGTAGTTTTCTTTCTTTTGGGGAGCCTGTAGGCTCGCGCATGTTGCGACTGAGGCGAATGTGGAAGAGTTATCTGGCGCAACATGGGTGAATCTGTGCGCCAAGATGCTTCACTGCACCTGCTTCCACGTTTGAGTGGTTATCAGCAGTATGATGCAGACAGAATACCTAAAATAGACGAGTGACTCATGTCTAGGTGGGAGAAGGCTGACCTCACAGACTGGCATCACTTTAGCCAATAAACTGTCTCCAAGCGCTCTACCAGGGGCGGGAATACCAGCGCATTGTTCACCAATGAGCGCATCCTTTCATTCATAAAGTGGTCTGGGCAGTTTTTTTCCGAAAGCGTGGGTTTGGAGGGTTTCATAATCCTGACTGAAACCGACAAACCTGCTCTGGCGAGAGCCAATGACAGGCTCCGGATGGTAGCTGCCGTAATGTTTGCCCAATCGCTGCTCATCCCGGTCTCCCTTTGACCCACCCTGCTTCATACAGAAAATCGAATGAATGGGGCAAGCTCTGGAGTTGATTGACGTGCAAATGCGCCAACCGGCTGGGTGCATTGGCCGAGAGACAGCTCCTGCAGCCAGAGCAGAGCGGAGGAGGGCGGGGCAGAGTAGGAGGGGGGCGGTGCACTTTAAATCAGGCTAGACAAGTGTTGGGGGAGTGTGTGTGATGCTACAACCTCCTTATAAAGGGACTCTCTCTCACGTTGTGGCTTGGAAATTAGAGCACATTGCCTAAAATTGAGGTCTCCACACACACACACGCCGAGTCACCGAGAGCCGCTGCCATGAACTGGATGAACGTTGAGGAGACGCTCCGCAGGGCCGAGACACCTCTCTTCTGGGTCGGCGCGTTCACTGTGGCCTCCCTGGTGCTGTGGGTGCTCTACAGGCTGCTCTCAGGCATTAGGATCTGGGTCTTGGGAAACGGGCAGCTGCTCTCTCCGAAGCTGGGCAAATGGGCAGGTGAGTTGGGTCACATCAATTTTCACGCCACCTAGATCACGGTCACGAAGAGGGCAGCTCAGAGGCAGGCAGGTGGACTCGACGAGCAAACACCAGACCGAGGTTATTGAGCTCAAACTTCACTTTGGCACAAAGAAGAGCTGCATTCTGGTGCGTTTTTGTGTGTGTGGCTTAATTCAAGGGGAGGCTGGTGTTGCGTAACAAGCGCAGGTAAGCAGCTGATTGACTGACAAGATGATGGTCCTTATTAGCTCAATTGTTTCTTTTCTGGCGTCAAACACAGCACCGTCTCCTGCCAGGGGCTCCAGTCAGCTTTTTCCCCCACACTTGGAGCGGTAGGGGGATGCCCCACATTGGTGAGCCAGGAGCCAAATTGCGCAGGCTATGCGCACTTTTCACAGAGCTTGTTTTATGTGGGTGAGCTCTCAGCCAGCGCACTACTGAACCACATTAGCCCATCCGCATGATGTAGGACAAACCCATATGCCCAATTAAAACGTGACCTACATCCTAGATCATTTCCATAGCTTTCCACTTCTCAAATTGTGTCACATTGTGGTAGTTTGTCCAACATTTTGACACTAGTGTTCATAATCTGTCACCTCACTTTGTGTATTATATTTCGCCGGTGTCTTGTCTTGCTTTGTGTTTTTGTCGTCGGTCTCTTTCTAGTGATTGCTTGTCACATCACCTCGTACTATCCCGTTTGCCCTGCATACTGTTAGATGAGATTTCAACGTCTTTAATTGGCTTTGACTCCATAATGTACTTTTACTGCGTGCTACGAGCGAGTTACCTGTCAGATCTCAGTGTATCTTGGTTTGGTAAAGACTAGTCTCATAGGAATCGCCCTGCCATGGCTTGACCCACTTCTCCAGTCTCTTATTTGGAGAAGACTGCTGCGTCTGGAGCCTCTTGCTGCGCAATCTGCCGAGCGCTCCCCTTCGCGTTGGGATAGATTGATAATCTCCCCCCTTTCTTCTCTGACACCTCAGAACCAGGCGACCCGGATGATTTGTGGTTGTCTTTTTTTGGTTAATAACCCAGATGTTTATTTGCACAGTGACGCACTTTGCCTTCAAATCGTCGTTGTTGTTTTTTTTTTATGAATGGGATGTTTCTTTTTTTTTTTTATTGATGCCTTGCGCGCGCCATAAGAGGGGAAAGAAACGCGTGACGCAAAGGTAGGGTGTCTTTAGGAATGACTAATGTACGTTTTTTTTTGTGTTTCTGCTGGAATATGCGGAGGAATACCGGTGCACACCGATGAGTCATGCGCTTGTTCCTCGCCTCGTCATCCATTGGTCATATAGAAAGTGTGATTACCCCCCTCCCCTCCCCTCCCCATTCACTCCACCTCCGGCAGCCCCGGTGTGTTGTCAGATACATTTCTAACTTCGCACTAGATGTTGCCTCCCTGCACTCTTTAGCAACCATAAGTGATTCCCCGGGCTTCTAGCAGAGCCCATTTGTGGTGAAGTAAAGAATCTTTGTTAGAGGTTTTCTATTGCATCAAGTATAATGGGTCACATGTAATCCCTGATGTTGTAGAGCTCGGTGTTGACATGTTCCAAACCAGCAAAGAAACATCTTTTTAGAAAACATTCAACTAATCTAAGAGTTCATGAAAACTATCACCCATACTCTTCCACATTCAACATTCATTCTTTTATACAGTTTCTTAACATGTGAACTTGCATGCCACTCCCTGAAACTAGTGGCTGCCACCAGTCTGACAAGTCTGACTTTAATTTCCAATCACAAAGGTTAGTCATGGCAGAAAGGGAACAGGGGTGGAGGGGACTTTGAGATGTGTGCTAGGGATGAGGTGTCCTCCTCAGCTGGTTGTACCAGATGTGCAGGTCTGGCCGGGTTAGGCAGTGGTGTGGTTTCTTTTTACACATTTACGTCAAGTGGTTCGACTCCTTGTCTCCACCTTTTCACTAAAAAAGGACTGAGGCACCTGTTGCAACAAGTTAAACCTCTTGTAAAGATTGAATAGGCTTGGTATTGTCTCTTGTCTTTATTTTAATGCACAATTAACAACAAGGGTGTAATGTGTGAAGTCCCTGTTGAGCTGTAGTGTGTTGCTGCTCCACAGAAACTGCATGACACTGAGTTTGTAGGATTTTAATCTATTTCCTGTTTCCTTCCACATCTCCCCTGAATCAGAGCTGTGTAGTTGCATGATACTGCAGATTGGGCTTTTGTACTATCTTTAACTACTTGTATGGCAGTTTAAAATCGGTGTCTTTGTGTAGGAAAACATTTGAAGCTTGACATTTGATGAAATTCGCCTTTATTTTAAAGCATGTTTCTTTGTGTGATATATCACTTGAATGGAGGACTGAGGAAGAATTAGCTGTGAATCAACATCCTGTCCCTTTTCAGTACAATTTTAAATAACTCTTGTAATTGGACTAAAGTGATTAGCCTCTGGGTTTGTATTTAGACCTGAGATTGTTGACTTTATTTGACTTGATGTGGTTTATATAAGAAGAGGATATCGGCTTGTCAAACAACCAGTAAACATTCACTCCAAGAATAAAATCAGTCATGTTTCTCCTGTTGAAGCATTATTAGACTAACATGCTTTCTAGAAACATGTGCAATTAGCTCATCATTTTTAAACATGTGCTTTTTACAATCCACAAGGCTGCTGTGCAGCACAGGTGGCGGCTGGTATTTCCTGGTCAAACAGGTTTGAGTGTGAGCAAACTGTTGAGGTGAAGTTTGCCAAGTAACTATAAACATTAGATGAAAGTTAATCCCTCCCCCCCTCTTTTTTTGTTTGCAAGAAAAACATATTTTTTAATCTTAATATACATGTTTGGCGTTGGCCTGGTTTAGACTTGTTTAAATTATCGCTTTACATCTTTGTATCTGGTGTTGGGCTGGAAATCTGCAGCTTTCCTTCTGCCAATGACTGGTCTTCCCCTCAGTGGATGAGACTCCTAGTGGCAGGGCAGGAGCACTGCAGCATGGGTTAAGGCAGTTTCCCCAGCCTCTCATCTGCACTGTGCATCCACACACACTCACCCTCCCCACCTCTTACAGCCCAATCCATGTCTGCAGCTCAGTTTTTTCTTTTTTTTAAAAAGCTTGAGCGAAGGAATTGCAGCTCTGTAGAACATGATACATTTTTATCTGTGGATGTTCAGTCTGGTCTTACATTTTTTTTGTAAATGTTGGAAAAGACCAGTAGGTGCATCAGAATAAAGGGAGATCCCTGCAATTTCTGTTAGTAGTGTGCATGAATCTGACTGTAAAACATATATTTAGTAAATTTTTAAACACTAGTATTTCGTGGTATTTTAGCAGTGTTTGTATTCATATTTCTATGATGCACTGTTCAATATTTATGCTTTTTTTATTTCCAGTGGAGCAGCTTTTCACTCCGCGTTGTAGTGCCCAGTTTTCTCTCCACTCACTCCTCTTTGCCCCGAGCATCCCATATTATATAAGGGAGCCAGTGTCTGTTCTGTTGCATGTGAGTAAAACTCCATTATAGGGAAGTAAATTAGACCAAAGGGAGCTTTTCGCAAGAGGGCGGTGGGCAAGCAGTGATGTGACTGCAGGAAGTGCCCCCACCTCCCTCCCTCCCCGTTTTGACATTGGAGTTTATTGAGAAAATGGTCCTATTATATAAGAAGGATGCAGCCATTCATCAGTACAGCACAAGAGTGACAAAGACTTGGGTCAGCACTTACGCAAGAATTTAGTTGAGTTTGATTCAGCTCCAGGAATAAACAAGTGCGTGCAAGTTTATCAGTGTTACACGGTGGCGTTAATTATTATGAGAGAATCAGTTTCAGGTTTTTTTTTTTTTTTTTTTGTGAATAGGAATTAGGCTTCATTCACGGTAAGGAAAATGCACATGTGAATGAAAGTCGTGTGTGTGTCAACTGAGGCAGGGTCTCCACTTCTTCATCCTTTGTGAATGTGCTTCCCCCTAGTGCTTTGTATGAGAGAGCGTGTGTGGGCAGAGAGAGGGAGGGAGAGAGAGAACACTGCTGTTCATGTGATGAACACGCTCTGTGACACGTGCCAGAGCCACGGATGCTGGATAAAAAAAAGAGAGAGGGAGGGGGGGAAAAATCCTCTGCATCTCCCTCATTTCAAGCTCTTCTCAGTCCCTCCCCCCTTCCTCACTCCATCTCACCCAACTCCCCATCCAGCCTGTGTGTCTGTATCTCGCGTTCTTTGAGGCTACAGTAGCATGTTGCTCTCTTCTACAGTTTTATTTCTTTCTTTCATGTGTCCAACCAACAGTGTAAAACCCAAAGATAACCAGGTTTACTATTTATAACCCAAAGAAAATGATGGATCCTTACAGTAAGAAACTGGAATAAAGGATTGTTTGGTATTTTTGCTTAAAAATTGCTTAAATTAGTAATTGATTACCCAAACAGTTGCAGATGAACTTTCTGTTCAGAAATGGCCCCTTTTTCAGCCAAATATTCCCAGTTGAAAAAGTGGGTCTTTTTTAAGCCAGGCAGTTATGCCCTACAGTAGCTGCTCTCTTACAATACTGGGCCACCAACATATTTGGAATCGGTGGTTAATTGCGTTCAGTAAAGTGATGCATGCCAGAAAGGCAGTTTGTTCAGATGCAAGTATCTATTGAAATGCACTCCGAGGTGTTGGCGTCAGTCTTTCTTGGGGCAAACCTCAGGAGGACGAGAAGAATGTAAGAGGTCAGTTTCAAACCCTCTGTAAAAACAAAACAAACTCATGTGTAAAGAAGCTGGTGTGCAAGGGAGTTCACATAGAACCATAAAAATGTTAAGTCAGTTTTGGTCAAACTTTGTTATGCTAGTTACAGTTTGTCATGTGATTTGGCTGTAAGCTGAGGAGCAGAAACCCTTGATGGATGAAATGGCGACTATGGGTGCAGTTGTATTTGTTACGACATGTTTTAGGGCATCATCCACCTGACAAATGCAAAAATTGTTATATGTAAAAGTTGCATTCAAAGTATCCTTACATTTGTCAATTTCTTCCACCAATTTGAGTTATGTCACAAATGATGCAACCGGCCTCTTCAGTCATGCGCCATGGAGGGCTTCAGTGTTGCCTGTGCAGGTTTTCATACCATCCACCAAAGACTCCAGCAGGTGATTTCACTGATTAACACTCCTTTGGTCAGTGAATCACCTGCTGCAGGCTTTGTTTGGAAACCTCCACGCAGTACAGTCTGTCCTTAAACAGCACAACGGTCAAATATCAACGTTTGTCTCATGCTCAAAGATCACTTTGTGTCAAAGTAGTTGCAGTGAAGGAAACTATAATTTTTAGAAGGAGGCATGTGAGTGGAGGAGAGACTTTTATATATTTTTGCTCTGTACCCAAATATAGATGCTGGTTCTATCTTGGTCTGCTCTGAAGTACATATTCTCTTTTTCTCTCTGTCTCTCACCCTCCCCTCCTCCCATTTCTCCCTCTCCCCCAGCCCGATCATGCTTTATTTTTGTCAACTTTTATATTACCCATGTGACTTTCCTCCCTTGCTATTTAAAGCTGTGTGTGTATTTGAATGTAGAAGGTGGGCGGATGGAGAATGGAGTGTGTGTTTGGGTGAGGAGGGAGGGGGGGGTTGATGTCTTTGGATCTTCTGCTGCATCCCTCCCTCCATCCTTTTTTTTTCTCCCCCTCCTCCCTCTGAGGTAGGAGGGGCTGCTCGTTGATAGGAGAGTTTGGAGTGCGACAGATTACATAACAGTACGTAACAAGAGCAGGGCATACAAGGACCGCAGTCTCTCCTCACTGAGAATCTTAATTGGGGATTTGGGGGGGGTTGCGCTCATTTTAGCTCTGTCTCGCTCTCTTTGCAAAGGAAGTTGAATCTAAATTTAAAAAAACTCACCCTGTGGGTAACTGATAGTCTAAAAACCATGCATCACCATCAGCACACCTTCATCTTGAGAGGAAATAAACAGTACGCCTGATAGAAATTTGAATCTTCACATTCATAAATATTTGAGGGTTTTCTTCTGTCTCTTCTAATATGAGCTGCTCATCCTCAACACATGCGCCTCCTCATGCAGACCGCGTTAATCTAAATCAAAGATTCTCCACGAGTATCAGCAGTAAGGGCTCTGTGGTCGCCCTGTTCTTTTTCCACTGCTCATCAGATTAAATGGTTCTGTGGTTTTTTTTTTTTCTTTCTCCCAGCCTGCAGTGCTCATGCTGGCATCTGGGCTTTTAGGTGGAGGGCTGAGGATGCAGCAGCAGCCTGGCCGCCGTGGTGATGGTGGTGGGGGATCTTGTTGGTATTCAGGTGCTGCGGCAGGCAGGCAGGCAGCTCCTAGACGAGGCAGTGCAGGCGCGCTGCTATTTTTACTCCTCCTGCTGCTTTTTTTAGACTCTCGGAATAGTGAGCAGGCAGCGGCAGGGGCTGCTCCACTGCTGAGGAGGGAGGGAGTCAGAAAAGGCTGGGGGATGTCAATACCTCTGGACGTGATGTGCAGCATTAAGCACAGCAGAGCTGCGGTGCAAATGCGCCCCCGTCAGGGCGCTCCAGAGCCAGCATGGTGTACCAGTTCTCTTGGAGGCGTTGGGATGGTGGAAGCTGGGTCCAGTGGTGTGTTGCTGGGAATGAAGGAGAGGCAGCAGTGCACACATCCTCTTTGCCAGCACGCACGCACACACATACATGCATACATTCATGGCTTCATGCACTCCTCTTCCCTGGCCTCTCACAAACCTCCATTTTTGTCTCCTTCTCTTCATTGTGCACATCACTCTAATACGTGGTTGCCCCATCAACACACATCCACCCTTTGTTGTCAGTGTGTGTGCGTCAGTAGCGCTGCTGTCAGTCACGTGCTTGCTTGCGTAGACCCTTTTTGTTACATTACATCTGTGTGTGTGTGTGTATGTGTCACAGATGTAATGCGTTGCTCACGTGAGGGGAATTAAGTGTGTGTGTGTGTGTGTGTGTGTGTGTGTGTTAACTGAACAAAGGTATTTTTGGACATTGTGTTCTGTTTGTGCAGTGGAAGCGTTGAGTAGGGGACATATATTTCCTGTCATTTCTGCAGTGTTTGTTCATCATTGAATCAATTATAGGTGGAACAATTGGCATCACATTTAATTCTGTTGTATTCCAGGCGTGGCTAATAATAATAATTTCTTTATATAATAATTTCTTATTCTTTTTTTCCCCATAAATCCATGAACTATTAAAGGTTACTTGGTTTAGTCTTGTATTCTTTCGTTGCACTAATAATGGCTGATAGCAACTCCAAAGGAAATGTCTTAAGACTCGAGAGGAACTCTGTGTCCTCATCCCACTGTACTGGCCCGCCCCTGTTACACAAACACACACTTCACTCCATCCCTTGACAACGTTTTATTGAGAAAAGGGTACTATTATATAATGAGTGGGAGGATCGTAGTCATTCATAAGTAAAGCACGAGGATGGGGGACGGGGGGGGCGCATAAGGCATGTGGGGGGTTGGGGGTTGGTAGACAAATGCAAAGTGGAAAATCACAACTCAAAGTAGTGGTGATAACAATCCTTCCTGAGTTGTGATGTTTATTTCTCTTCTCTTTTTTTAATTTATTTTTATCTTTCAACCACCCAACAAAATCCCCTTTTTACATAACGTCAGTTTTACACTCTTGCTTTGTTTTAATTTGATTAAATCTTGGTATAGTTGGTGTATTGTATTTGTGAATTTAGTTTTCTCTTTAATAAAAGATCAGATTCTGTGCTAGTTCTTATATTATATGATTTTTATGACTTGGATTTCAGTTGTAATCTGGTTGTGCCAGAATAAGAATATTATTTCAATGACACTTTGCTAAAAGATTATTCACTGAATGAATTTAAAGACCTGATTTAGCAGAATCGCCACTAATTCAAATGACACAAAACTGCGGAGTGGAGGTTTTCAACTTGAAATGCAGCTAAAGGGAAGGACTTTAGGCATTTAGTGTCTATTTTATTTTATATTTCATCATATTTATGGAGGAGGGGAATAAAAAACATCACGAGCTGGAATAGTGGAGTTACTATTGACAATTCTTAAAATGCATGGCATGCAAAGGCTGAACACAGCTTAACTACCTTTTTTTTTTGTTTTTATTTATTTACTGCAGGGTTCAAGTTCAAAAGGTGATGCTGCACCTGCATTTAAGCAGATGACATTCTTGTATGTATGCCTTTCATTGGGGTTAAAGTTGAAACTGTGATGCTGTACGTGCATATTGGTGCATGACACATTCTCACAGCATGCGTCCCAGCTGCCTTTACGTGTTGTCCCCTGGGACAGGAATGTGGTCGGTGCACTGAGGCTCCTCTCGTTGTATTTAATGTTTGTTTTGTTGTTGTTGTTCCTAGTTCATGGTCATTTCTACCTGGAAGGGATGTGAGGACTAGTTAGAGACTCATAGAAGGTATTTCTTAACAGTTGAGGCTTTTCTTCACCTGTTGGTACAAGATGTCTTTGCTGTTGCCATCTAGCGACCTTGTAACTCAAGTCGTGTTGATTTTTCTCATGATCTAAATGGTTTCATGCTCTTCTCCTCTCCTGTTCTTTTGTGTTCGTTATACTAACGCTTATCCAATAGACTCGAATCTTGCACAATTATCATCTGAAAAATTTGGCAGATGGAAACCTCACATTTCCTAAATTGCCACGACAGCCATGATATGTAACATTTCCAGTGTTATTTTGGCATGCGTGTTGTCGATTTTGTGTGAAATATGAGTTCTGTAGCTCATTTCTATTGTCAACAAATAAACTATAATAACTACTAGATTATATTAGTAAAACTTATATGTGGAGATGGCTGTTGTTGCGACTGTAGCGTCTGTCTCCCTGCCTCTGTTTGCCCCACCCTGCATCTGCAACGAGAGCCTGATTTGGTACAGCCTGCGCCCATTGAGGCTTTTCTGCCACGGAGCGTTTCATTCTTAACACGGGGGAGGTTTAAAAATAACCAGGGATTCTGCTCTCTTTTGACTTTGTGCTACTCTCTCTATCTCACTCGTCTTCTCTCATTCACTCGCTTGATTCCACCTCCCCTCCTCTTCCTCTCCTCCACCGCTATCTCTATTATGTCTCTTTCTCCTTCACTCATTCGTTCTCTTGCTTCGCTCCAGTTCTATTTTTAGAGCGCCCCTAGGATCCCTCCTCTCCCCCCCCATCCTCCCTACCCCACTTCACCCTCCTTTCTCCTGCTCCCATGTTCGTCATCACTCCCTCCTCTCTGCATCCCCTCTCTCATCTTGTCTCTTTCCTGCTCTCCAGCTCTTTGCCAGAGAATGTCCTCTACCTCCATTAATCTTTCATCAAGCCGTGCTAATAACAAATTCATGATGCACAACTGTGTGTGTGTGCGTGTATATTTGAGTACCCGCCAATCCCTCCTCACCACCCTTTTTTCTATTTTTTTTATTTGTCGTGTTCAGTTTTTTTACATCCCTTGTTCTTCTTGTCTCTGGGGGGCGGGGGCGGGCCGCCCCCGCCCGGGGGGGGGGGGGGGGGGGGG
>JAVQJD010012328.1:0-53039 GCA_036023655.1 Nannoperca australis
AAAGAAGGAGACAAAAACACTCTGAGCAAGGGAGAACTCGCTGATCTGCTCAAGAGTGAGGGTCTTGGTGGAGCAGTAAGTAGAAAAGTTGTAGCACTATTGCAACAGAGAGCTGTGAATGCCTCTTTGACATATTGTTGATGTTTTATGTACTCACACTTCCTGCTGTCTTTCTTTCTTTCTTTAGGACACGAGCAAAGCTGAAGTGGACGGATTCTTCAGCGCGCTGGATGACGACCAGGATGGTGTTGTTGATTTCACAGAGTATGTCACTTTTGTTGCAGCACTCACCATGATCTGCAGTCCAAAATAAATACTTTGGCCACATTAACCTCATGTTGCGCTTGACTTGATGTGTGCTGACTTTGAGTCTGTATCACTTGATTTTGAATGTCAGAGGTGAGAAATAAAGAAACAAATATAAATCTTGTCACGTTTTATTAATGTTTTGCTTGTGTTCCTGAATTAAATACAAATATCATGCAAACTCTGCTGAACTTCTACCAGGCAGAAATGCCTTTAAAATCCTCTTTGAAAATCCTTAATCTGCCTTTTTATGTAACATGTTAGTTAAACTGGCAGTCTCTTAGCTCATCATTCAGGGACGCATAGAACAGATAATAACACTTAGGGCAGATGCATACAGCTTTATATCTGCATGTGGTAAAAAACAAAAAACAAAGCTAAAAAAAAGAGTGGCTTACATGAAGTATGTTTAAATACATCTCCAAATCTTATAAGCACCTAATTCCATCTCCATAGAAGTGAGGTGATATCTTAAAGAGATATTCTGGCACACGTTTGTAAAGATTTCATTTTCATTTGTGCTGTGTTCACGTCCACATTGAGTTGTCCACCACAGATGCTTCATGCAGCAATACTGCCCCCTTGTGTTTAGATCTTTCACTCTGGAGTGTCCAGGCCATTTTTCCCCTGCGGTCTTGAAGCTGGAATCAATTAGCCTATTAAATAAATGGGATGAACAGTATTTGTCAAAGGTTCTTAAAGGAGAAGAAGGTCTCACTTTATGCTTGAGTTTGGCCTGTAGAAAACTGAATGAGAGGTGGATCCGAAAAAATAAAACTACACAGAGGTGTACATAGCCAGACAGCTGAAGAAGGACAAAACAGGGGCCATGACTGAACAAATGACCCCCGCGTCCTTCCCCCTGTGCTCTGTTTTAACCCTGTCACTTTCACAAAGCAGACTGCTCATGGCAGCTTCAGACACACAGAAACCAACCAGTTCGTACCAACTCCTGCTCTGGAATATAATTGGATATAGCTGAATTTCATACATCTAATTATAGTAAATACAACTTATTTAGGAATATATTAAATATATAAATAATAATACAATTTGACACAATGCCTCTCTACAAGGCAAGGCCTCAAGATTATTTAAAAATGAAATTTATGTTTAGCAAATTACTTAAAATGATGAATTTATTATCAAAATAGCAATACATTTTCTGTTCGACAGAAATAGTTTCAGCTCCAGTTGCATTGTTTCCAGTGTAGTCTTTATCCCCTGGCAATTGGAATGAGTTACAGCACTGGTCCCCAACCTTTTTCACCTTTGACCAAGCATTTTTCTTTCTTGGCTAGAATTTAAAGGCCTTTTACATTAGTGAATAGGTGAACATATCTAATATTTCATAAACGTAATTAGACAAACGTTTGGAAAAACGAATAGATTTATCTTTCTTATGAATTGTCCCTAAAGACATTTCTTGGGTCTCCTCAAGAGATCCCAATCCACAGGTTTGGAAACCACTGCGTTACAGTCAGACCTGTTTATTACATTGCTAATTTAGTCTGAAAATAACACTGGCGGACTCTCAACGTGCCTAAATACAAGGTTGTGGCCTACCCAGTGCACAGGGCACTCTCTAATCCACACTCAAAAAGGAGTCTGAAGTGACCCACATGGAACGCATCCTGGGGCGGTCTCGCGAATCATCGGACTCCGTCGGCTCTTTCCGGTGATCTCAGTCAGTTAGCTAGCCAAGCTGATTAGCCTGCTACTACCAGCTAATGTTTGTAGGATATTTGTTGTTAGCTTAATTGGAGTGGATGTTACACATAGTGTAGAAGAATGGCGGACGTCGAGGGAGAAGGAATTTGTTCATCGGTCCCTCCGTTGCCTCACCCTTCCTCTCGTAACGGCTCCGGTAGCGGTAGCGGTAACGTTACACCGGGCACCGGCGGCAGCTGCCAGACTGCAACCACCGTTACTTCAGGCCCACGGCTAGTACGAATAGTGAAGTCTGACTCGGGATATGGTTTCAATGTTCGGGGACAGGTTAGTGAAGGTGGGCAACTACGGAGCATTAACGGGGAACTGTACGCTCCACTGCAGCATGTTAGTGCTGTCCTACCGGGAGGCGCCGCCGACAGAGCCGGAATTTCGAAGGGGGACCGGATTCTTGAGGTGTAAGTGGCTACTGTTTTAGCTTAACCAAAAGCATATTAGAAGTAACGTACAAATTACGCTTTAATCTCTGAATGATCACCTGCGAGCCTCTTTCACCGTGTCGTTACTTTACTTGGACCAGTGTCGGCCACCAAAAAGCCGGTGTGTGCGTGCACTATCGTACTGGTCTTGGGCAGAATAGCCGTTCATCCTTATGAAAGGAGTGTCTGTGTATGTCAGAGGGAAAATATCCAGGGATCATTAGGAATTCTCGTCACACTGAAACCTATTGCACTCATCCACAGCATGCCAAATATTCTCAAGTCACCCCCCTTGCACACAACACATTCATATCGTTGTAACCAGATGCAGGGTGCTGTGTTTCTGCAGTGCACACTGCATCGAGTGTAGCTTCTTGTTGTGCTTACTTTAATCACGAAGGTTAAACCAGGCAAGTCATTATCATCAGCATCACTGAATTTGGTAAATCAACACGCACGCGGGGTTTGCTGTTGCTATCAGTGAGCACTGATGTTTCAGCTGCCTTCAGGGGAGAAGTAGTAGCCACTGGCACCTTAGTATGCACCGAGGCTGCTTGCTGATGTTAGGCTCTGTTGCTATGGAGAGCAACACTCAGCAGCTCAGCATCAGGACTGGTGCTTCAGTGTGTCTGTTTGTGTGGAATAAGGTGATGCAGAGAGGGAGGGATGCCTTCAGTTCAATTCCGATTGGCTTTGCTCTCTAAAATTCAGTATCTCATTGGCTGGCTTTTGCACACTGCTTTGTTAATGGATGGCCTGCAGTAACCTGGCAGTTTGTTGACCCCATTATTTCTGTGTGTGCAAGCATTTGGATGCATGTTTGAGCGTTTGCCCTTTTATTTCATTCCTTTATCAGTTGTTTCGGTCAATATAGTCCTTTGATTATTGGCTCTGTTCAATGGGATGGATGTAATGTTTGAGTTCATTGTTATGCCTTTGCGCTAGTTTATGCTGCCCCAGTGTAATAGTGCTTCACTAGCCTCATTTAGGACGATCTCACCTACTGTGTCTTGCATGCAGTGGATAAGACAGGCCCGAATATGACAAGGTCTTTACACATTCATTGATGTATTTAGCTGAAGATTTGACTTTGGTGCATGGAGGCTTTCTGCCTGTCTGCCTTCCTGTCAAGGCACAGTATGTACACAATAAGAAAGCACAACCAATGGAGTGCCTGCGTACTAGCTGCAGTGGTGTAGAGCCTCTGCTATTCTCTGTTCAATCAATACCTCTTTGCACATTTACAAACAACTTCTTCTTCTGAGCCTTTGATGTAGAGTCCTCTATAGTGCTGGACAACCTTTTTCAGCCTACTTCTTGATGTGTAATGCACATAATGCATATGTGTTAGCAAGTCTGCATGCAAAATAAGCAAATACATGAATTATTACCTTGAATTATATAGACACAATAACTGTATATATGACACACAGGAAAATGTCTCTTAAAACCTATTTATCACGCTTAGAAGTGCTGATAGTGCAAGTGCAAAGGCCACTACATCAGGTGCTTATTATATAGTCATAAAGCTGCTGGAATGAAAGAGCGGCCAAAATGCTTAGTCTGTACTTTGTGTTGTAAGAGACGTCTGTTCTGTCTCCCAGAACACCTGCAAAATGGTTTTATTTGTGTCTTTGCTTGTTTCTACCTACATAGTCATCTCTCCTCACCAACACTAGTTTCAGCTTTGCTATGTGCGCTCTGGCACAGGAGGCATCCCTCGACTCGCTTGCATATTCATGTGTTGTTATCTCTTGCCATTGAGTTATTAGGTATTAGAGAGTTTGTGCCCACTGAGCTTTAGCCGTGTGTCACCCTGCCAACGTAAGCCCATGCCGTGACATAATGGCTGACCTAAGAGATCAGCTGTCAGTCACAAGTTCTATTTGAAGCACATATATGTATGTACCTACTATTGTATATTGTTATATATATGTTGCAAATCAGCAAGAAGGACTGCTTGATCACAGTATTGTGTTTAGCATTTTTTAGCATTTTTGCATCAGTGTGATGAAGTGCTGTGGTTTATGTGTGTGTGTGTGTGTGTATTATTTAGATTCCAGTTATTTCCTCCTTTTCCTCCTTTCCCCTCGCCCATGTATCCTTCCATGTATCCTATGCACTGTTGCCCTTGTCACTGCTAAATCCACTGTCAACTTGGGGAGGAACCGACATGCTGCTGATACATAATGTTTTGCCAGCTGATTTCACCAGTGACAAGGATGTGATCCCTCACTGGCTTCCCACCTGGGAGCACTGCCAGTTGTGTCCATTGTGTACACTGAATGCCTCAGTAGCTCTCATAAGGAAGAGATGACAAAACATTTATATATGGGTATAATATATATGGGTTTAGCATGTTTGTAAACAAAACCCAAATGCTCTGAAGATCATATTGAAAGTAGGATTAGCTAAACCCCTGCTAGCTGTGAAAGAATGCTGATCAGGGCTCGCGTGGTAGGGAAAGTAGACGTGAGAAGTTTGATCTGTCTGAGAAATTCAAAGTATATTTTAACAATGTGATCCTGAGAGCTTTTAGAAGAGACGCTGTGGCTGTTCTGAGTAAAGTTAACTATTAGGTCAGGTCTCTACAGCACATCATCAGCAGCACTGTCATGCCTCTGACACATGACTGCCAGAGGGCACACGCCCAGTGTTGCTCATGCTCAGTTGTGCTAATGACATAAACCAAAGGTCTTATTCCTGAGGGGGGATATTTTCTCTGCCACACACAAACAGAAGGTGTTTCACTTTATTCATTTTATTGCCATTTCATTTAGAACATATGTATTTAGGGCTTTCAATAACTCTTGAAATCCGTTGTGCTGAGAATCTCATAATTCAATTTTTCTTCTCTTTCCCCTTGAGATAAGCTCACAAAGCAAAAAGGATGATGAATTATAAGTGTCTGAATACAACAGTCCTCTATAATGCTACCTTTTTTGAAACTTTGTAAAATGTTTCAGTTTGTAGTTCATTGTATTTGATTTAATACAATGAATTAATTTAATATGTGTGTTGTATTTTTACTCCTGGATATATATAACCTTTCAGTATAATTTAGTCCAGTACAAACTCAACCTCAAAATGTGCCATAGACACAAACAACGTTCATTAAAAAAAGCAAGATAGTATTTATTGCAGTATATTATCAAATGCTCTGTATAAAAAAAAATCAACTCAACAACAGTGATTACAGTGAACCAAATAATAGTCTCCCCATGTTTTCAACAGTAATGGTGTGAATGTGGAGGGAGCGACCCACAAGCAGGTGGTGGACCTGATCCGGGCTGGAGAGAGGGAGCTGGTGCTGGCCGTGCTGTCCGTACCGCCCCAGGAGGCCGACTGTCTGGATCCGGGCGACGACGTTTCAGCCCAGTCCTGCTACGACTACTCCGACAAACAGGCCGTCCCCATCTCTGTGCCGAGCTACAAACACACTGAGCTCAACCAGGAAAAGTTTGTGGTAGGTGCACTTGTGGATGAATACATAGATGGCTGATTGAGGAGGAGGAGGGATTTGGAAGCCTAGGTGGATGAATAAGTGAATGCTCAGATAGGAGGATTGGTCAGTGAAAGGGTGTAGTATAAACAGAGGAATAGATGAGAATTAAAAAGATCATGCTTACGCAGATCACACCGCGGGTCTGACTACAGTGTCCATGACTTTAACATGAACTCTGTATGCAGGTCTGTGATCAGACAATGTAAAATAATCCTTGTTGTGGTAGTAAAATATTTTAATTTGAAGACTTGTGGATTTGAACTCAAAGTCATGGCATTAAAACATTCATTTTCATATTTCTCTTTCCCTGCACTCTCTCTCTCCCAGGTATATAATGTGTACATGGCAGGCAGGCAGCTGTGCTCCAAGCGATACCGTGAGTTTGTGATCCTACACCAAAACCTGAAGAGGGAGTATGCCAACTTTACGTTCCCCAAGCTGCCTGGGAAGTGGCCTTTTTCCCTGTCGGAGCAGCAGCTGGACGCACGACGCAGAGGCCTGGAAGAATATCTGGAGAAAGGTCAGGGACAGAGAGGAAGGCGTAGGGTTTCTGTAAAACCACTGTGAAACCAGAGTGTAGTAATTTGTAGCATATTTTTGGGGGGGTTGTAAAGTTGTTAATAATAGAGCAAGTGTGGAAATCATGAAAGTACTGCCTTGTAGCATTGTATAACTACTGTTATTTTGCATTCTTTATATAAAAAACTCTTCACCTAATATAATTCTTTCCTCATCTGCAGTGTGCTCTGTACGGGTAATTGGAGAAAGTGACATCATGCAGGAGTTCCTGTCTGAATCAGATGAGGTAAAAAAAAAAAGAAAAACTTTCGTGTGTGTGTGTGTGTGTGTCTTTGTGCGGTCCTCTGCCTGTGACTCACTGTACAACTGTCTCGCCTTCTCTTGACCTAGAACTATAACGGCGTGTCAGATGTGGAGTTGAGAATAGCCGTGCCCGACAAAACCACGCTCACTGTCAGAGTTCGCAAAAACTCTACCACAGACCAGGTCTACCAGGTAACACACACACAGGCCCGTAAAACCATGACCTCATTACAGTCATCTCGGAAATGTTTTACTCTTTCTGTCTCCTTTTCTCAGCCTCTCTCATTCTGTCTCTCTGTCTTTCTTTCAGGCTGTGGTTGTGAAACTAGGGATGGACAGCGTAACGGCCAGCTACTTTGCTCTGTTTGAGGTCATCAACCACACTTTTGGTTAGTAAGCACATTGAACACACACCGCAAATGTTTTGCATCTTTCCAAAACAATCAGAATGAAATGCTTGAGTGTACGTAAATGTGCTGGCTTTCTCAAGGTTAGTGCGGTACCAGGATATGTCAGTTGTTGTTTTTTTTTAAAAAGCATCTAAATTAAACTATATCAGAAGGAGTTATTTTCAGTTCCCGCAGCACCGGTGAATTTATTCTCCATGAACTGTGTGTTGCTGGAAAAAGTCAAAACAAGAGGGATTTTTGATGGGAATTTCAGTCTGCATGCAGGTGTAGAAAGTCATCCATTTAAAAAAAATATTTTGCAGATTAGGTTATCATAAATATTTGCATTCCTTCCGCCCTCCAAAGTCTCTCAAATGGGAGGAAAGGCAGCAGCTGGAATTCTTCTTTGAGCTAAAAAACAATATGATGAGTGGTCACCTTTCCTCTAGTTATTAAATATAAGTTAAATTGTCCCTTTTGCCTTTTCCAAAGCTCTTGGATTTTAGTCTGCCTGAGAAGCTTAGACTGAATCTCTTCTTGATATGGATCCTTAGTCTTGCTTTCACTATAACACGTCTGTTCTCGCCTCTGTAACACCTCTTGTTCTTATGTTTGATGCTTTGTTTTTTATCACTTTGTAATTGGTCATTTTCTGTTTCTGTGTCTCTCAATTTAAGCATACCAACAAGATGATAGCATCGAGCTGAGCATCTGTAATTTAGCACTAAATTCTCTGTTGAACATGCAGACAAGAATAACAGATTTCAGATTTAAACAAACATGAAACAAGAAATAACTTTCATAGCAAGACATTTAGAGAAACTAAGTCAAATATGTAAAGACAGAACAACACATAAGAATGGGATATTACTCTCTCCCTCCTTTTTCTCTCACTCTCTCTTCTTCAGTGCGTAAGCTTGCCCCCAACGAGTTCCCCCACAAACTGTATGTACAGAACTATACCTCAGCCATCCCAGGGACCTGCCTCACCCTGCGCAAGTGGCTCTTCACTACAGAAGAGGAGATTCTGCTCAATGACAACCAGCTTGCTGTCAACTACTTCTTTCACCAGGTGTGTGCGTGTGTCTCTCTTTCTTTGTGGTGATTGAATTTATGTGTTTTGGGGGTTTTTTTAATGCCGGTGTCCCTTTTTTGGCCCAATCTTTGCAGGCTGTTGATGATGTGAAGAAAGGCTTCATGAAAGCAGAACAGAAGTCCTACCAACTGCAGAAGCTGGCTGAGCAGAAGAAGATGTCCATGGTCAGTCTCTCACACTCATTAGAGTACAGAGTCTTTAGGGGTGTGGAGGTTGTCTAACAGTGAGACTATAGATTTGACTGGAGTGTCAAAGACACAAATCCTTGCAAGGAAAATGTGCATAGAAATGAAGAGAGCCTGAAAATATAAATAAATGAACCTTACTTTGGAGAGAACCTGCCCCCGAAGGTAAATACTTACACCCTTAGGCTGTAGACAGTAATTATAGTGTCTGACTGTACTTTGCTTTATGGCTATAAAGCTTAGACACAGTTAAACATCAGAAGCTGCATCTAAACTTCAATCAGTTGTAGAGCTACATATTGTACGATGATAAAAACACTATCTTGTCTCCTCGGTCCTCTGCCTCTTTCTCTCTCAGTATCTGAGTTTGTTGAGGGGTTGCGAGGGCTACAATGAGATCATATTCCCCCACTGTTCCTGCGACTCCCGACGTAAAGGCCAAGTCATCACAGCCATCAGCATTCACCACTTCAAGCTGCACGCCTGCACCGAGGAAGGGACACTCGAGGCAAGGGCAACCGTTTGTTAGCACGTGTGCCTTTTGTAGAAACATCATTTCTATGTATAATGGAGTGAGTGTACTAAAGCCTCCGTGTCGTTCCAGAACCAGGTGATTGTGTTTGACTGGGGGGAGATGCAGAGGTGGGACACAGATGAAGAGGGAATGGCCTTCTGCTTTGAATATGCACGGGGAGAGAAGAAACCACGCTGGGTCAAGATATTTACACCCTATGTGGGTATCACACACATATCATTACACATGTGCTATAGAACTCAAGGTATTATAGTTTATATAGCATTTTGGAACTATAACATGTTCAACAGGTCAGTTAGAAAGAACAGTGACTTAGATAACAGCTCTCGTGTCTCTACAGTAAGCTTGAAGCTACTGTAAGCAGCTGGCTAGCTTAGCTTAGCATGAAGAGTGGCCAAAATACAGCATACCACATCTAAAGCTCACATATCATGCTTTATCTCAGTTATTTAATCCATACAATTTATACTTTGGTTACACTATTTCTTGGCTGTGAGTAGTTGCCAGGCAACCAGCAGAGACTCCAGGAAGTTAAAGCCTCCAGCCAAGAAATAGTCTGGCACAGAAGTCCCCCTAAAACTGCAAATGTCCTTTTTACACTTTTTTTGTAGATATAATGTGTTCATGTATATTAATTATAATGTGTTCGTTACCATTTGACAGAGCCGGTTCAGCTTTTTCCTTCTGTTTCCAGCCTTTGTGCTAAGCTAAACTAATTCTTGTTTGTTGTTTTCTTTATCTGAATGTTTCTCTCTTTGTTTTTGCTGTGCGCGGCCGATGTTCAGTTTAACTACATGCATGAGTGCTTCGAGAGAGTCTTCTGTGAGCTGAAGTGGAGGAAGGAGGTAAGGGCCATCCACTTGCAGACTAACGTACTCTATTACAAGCCATTTATCTGTGTCATTTACTACTTGCAATGTGTGTGTGTTCTACAGGTAGAAGAGGAGGCTACGGACAAGGACAATAAGAACTGCAGTAAAGATGGTATGTGTGGCAAGGTAAGGCTTTGCCTGCCTCTGTCCAGTCTATGATCCAGTACTAGCCTGGTTAAATTTCTCTGTTTTCTGTCTCTGAGTTTGTGTGTGTTCGTCTCCATTTCTATTGGTGTTGCAGAATATTTTCCAGCTGCTGAGGCACAGAAGGGATGGAGGCACCTAGGAAGGGAGATTGTTACCTCTTAACTAGACACGGCCGTCACCAACTCAGCTCACTTCGGCCCTCATCTAGCCCCAGACCCAGCAACACTGAGCTATTAACTACACGGTCATCATTTACACTCCATCAGCTACAACGTGAGAATCAACCCCCGATACATGCAAACCAACAAGCATCTGAACAAATTGAATAAACAGAAGCATAAAGAACTACAGTTACAGGAACCTGAACTCTTGAATCCAGTGCATCATATTCATGCTTTAAGCAGAGCAAAGTCCTGGATTCATGCAAGCGTTCTTCTTACTAGCAGGGACTCGAAGCGGAATGTGACTTGTACATGAGGAGATTTTGAGCCTCCTCTGAAGTGGTCCTACCGGGAAGAGGAAGCTGAAGTAATTAAGGAGGTATTGGTGGACTAACAGGGGAAGTTAGTGCTCGCAAAGGGTAACAACGATAACAGTGATCAGTGATAGTGAGGGCTGACCACAGGGAGACACTTAGCTTCTCAATTTATGGATCAGAGCAGCAGTGTCTTCTTTGTGTGTTTTTGGCCAGTTAAGAGTGCAAGTGTGTTTTGTGCATGTTAACTATGCGTGCAGGGGGCCCCAAAAGGCAAGGGGACAACCAGTGCGAGGCCCTCAGAACGTTAAGTCACAGCTGAATTACATCGCATAAATACATTTTCATCTGTTTTATCGCTAAATTTGCATTTATAGAAGACAACTATTAACATTGTGATGTGGCAGATGAGAGACGGAAGAGAGAAAGCAGACATTTTGTAGGACACATTTTTTCCTTCAGACAATTAATGTTGCACTTTATCCAACAGTATTAACAATCTCCAAATGTGGGAAATGTAACCTAAGAAGCAGATAGTGGGTGTAATACTGGATCTAGCCTGTACTTAGTTGACATTCATCTTTGACTGACTACAGTATGTTTATGTACTGCATCATCAAATGGTATGTGCATAGCCATGCGTTAAACTCTTATGTATTTACAGACTTATGTGAACACTCCATGCAACTGTTTTGAAGCCATTGTAGAGCAGTCGTGTTGCGGAGCACTGATCAGACGAGTGGCAGCGTGTAGTACAGTATGTTTAGTTTGCATTACCCATAATAGACAGCAGGGGTCCTTCTCTTCCTGTCTGCTCTCCTGCAGCAGGCAGTGATTACTTTGTTTCTGAGAACTCCCACAGGATTTACAATGGGCCCGTAATTCAAACGGCCTTTCCACTTGCAGCACTATTTATCTCTGTAGCTGGTACTTTGCTGTACCGTTGAACAACTTATGCACCCCAGATTCAGGTTGAGTGGGAAGAGGATTTCTTAGAAGCAGGGCAGCTTGCTCCTTTCATCAACATGATAGATAACTAACTAATGAAGATAACTGCACATGACTAAAGGCTGTGTAGCAACTGATTACTGCAGTGTAATGTAATAAACACTGTGATTTAATGTCCCTCTAAATGAGCCCAGTAAATGTCCTCATTCCTAAAATAATGTCATAATACTGTAATTATATAATTATCTGATGATGTGATAGTGACCTCAGACTGACAAATAAAGACAAAAATTAAATAATTAAATATTACATCATTAAAACGTGACATGCTGACATTAATTATAAATCATTGCTCAGTGCAGTATTGTGATGTTTCTACCTAATTTATCAAGCCTAAACAGCTTTATGACATTATCAACTAATTTAGAAGGACATTTCTTCTTACAGTGTTCTTATGTTATTCGAATGATATCACATGATATGTACAGTTGCTAGATGAGCCCCCCTGGTGGGTGCTGGGTGATATGGTTGATTATCATGATATATTAATAGTTTTTAATATCTATATACTGTATAACTTATGCTAAATCATAATCAAACTGATGCTCAAAGCAAAAACAATAAGGTCATGTAATCACAATATGATGCAGCTGAATGTCAGTAAACCCTAATATATAATTAGTACCCAGTTCTGAGTCCTATTTAGCACATAATGACAATATCGACAGTATTTCAACAAGTAAAGAGTCATAGATTGACATCAGTGGCTCTTAATAAGTGTGCTTGTTATAATGACGGTTCTGTTCACAAAGCCATTTGGGGTGATTAATGAGCTTCAAGAAACCTAGGTGGGTGTGCAAAGGAGGTTTAATTGAATATGTTGTGCCCTGAATTGAGAAATTGAATGTGCAATCCTAAAGGCCGAATGCATTTCCCAGGACTCTTGTCTGTTCGCTGGACCATGCTTGATGCAGTCGATTGTCTGACATTGTCTGTTCTGCCCACCTTTGAGTGTGCCCCCCCCCATGCTCTCTCTTCATCTCTCTCTCTCATTCTGACTAAAGTTAAATGTCACTAACATTATTTATTTCAGTAAGATACAATGTTAAATTCAGCGTCTCTGTTGTTAAGTTTTTCACCCGATATGGTTTGGCTTTCAAAGAGCCACGCTAAGAAGAGGATGGAGATTGACAACCTGCAGATTCTTTGACATGTTGAAATGTAAAATTTAAAGACAAAGTGTTTGGTTACGTCGCTTACTGTAATAAATTGTAACATATTCTTTTAAATAAACCAATTTATTGATGCAAAGCTAGTTTTTTGTTTTATTTGTGTGTGCGTGGGCGGGAGTTGATAGTCAAGGACTGCCAAAATAACAATGTTACACACAAGCCTCTCAGTGAGATTTATCCTATTAAGATGATTTTTACACTTGTTCTTCCACTCTCCCTATGTGTACCCACATCTGTTTTCTTTCTTCTTCTCTCCTGCATCATCCTCTCCCCAACTACAACGTCTTTTAATGAGATCTGGGAGACAATTACCCAGCGGGCAGTGAAATAGTTGTTCCATATCGACCTGCATTGAGACTCTGCACCCAGTAATTAATAGCTATTGACTTTTGGTGTTGTGGGATATTATCTTGGCACATCTGAATATTGAAAAGCTAACTGTCTTGTCCTTAGAGACGCCTTGCACCTGGTCAGACTTCAGCGTGGAAGTTTCATACCATGTCTTGATCACATGAAACGGAGGTTTCAATATTCCAAAATGTAACATTGGAGAAATATTAAGACAGGAGCATCACTACAATTGTTATCTCTGTTGGTTTAGCCTCTGTGTGTGTGTGTGTGTGTGTGTGGTATTTGCATGTTCTCCCTGCACTGGTGTGTCTGTTCGATTACATACTGCTTTGAACAGACATGCAACTACCTCATCATCATCAATTACCCCCATTAAAATACAGCACATGATATGAACGATTTTCTATTTTCTCCCTCTTTTATTTGTCCCACATGAGCACACAGTGCAGAACTGACAGCACTGCACAAGGAGCAGTGTGAGGGAACTGTGTGTGTGTGTGTGTGTGTGTGTGTGAGAGAGAGAGAGAAGTCGAGAGACAAAGTTAGAGAGAGCCTTAAGAGAATGTGTGGTTACTGCATTAGGTCTGCAGCACTTGATGCGTGAGTGGGTTTGTGGTTGCGCTGCTTCATCGGTCAGTGCATGTGAGTGAAAATGTGTGCGACAACCGCAGCCAGACATTGCAGTGGCCCCTTGATGCCAAAGACATGCTTTCTGTATCCCACACTCATGCTCGCTGAATCGTGCTCCTCTGCTTTGTGTGACTCGGTTTGCTTCTACCTCCGAACAAACAGCTCTGCATGAGTTGTCGACACAGAGCAAGTGGATGAAGGAGGGGAGTGTCAGATTTGTTATCTGTGCTGTATTGCATCTCTCAGCTGTGTGAGGCAGCAGCCCCGACAGTCACACATAAAAAGGAGCTCAGTAGGCCATTGAAATGCACTGTGAATTGCTCCAACAGTTTGCTCTGCCTGCACACACTGTACTTAGAATGAAAACATTTATAGCCAGATTAATAGCCTCTGGGCTGAAGGTTTGAGTACAGTTGTGCCAAGACATCAATTAGCCAAATTCAATCATCATAAAGTGTTTGCATTATTTCATAGTCAGTCATTTTCCATGAGAATTTTTGCCAAGATCCTTCACATAAATTCTGATAAAGACATCCTTTGCCAATTCAAAATATATGTCCAGTCACCCCTAAATACTGGTCTAAGTACAGTTTAGCAGCAGGAGCCTCCCAGAGGAGGAGAAGGGGGGATTCACTCCCCCCCCCCTCTTGTTTCCTCTCCCTCTCTCATTAATGAGCAATCACTTAAAAACTTTATCGGCTCCTATTTGCTTTCTCAGCACATCCCCCCCTTCTTCTGTTTCTCTCAACCATGCATCCACCTTCTTCTTCCTGTGCTCTCTTTCATTCTGCATCCTATCTGTCTCTGTGGCTCTGCATAGCCCCCCCCCTTTTTCTGTCCCTTTCTTCCTTTTGCCCTCTTTATTGTTGTGCTTCATTACCTCCATCTTCCCTTTCCTCTCTCTGGCTCATTCTCCTCCCATACTGTCACTCCTCCTGTCCTCTGCATCCTTTTTAACATTTCGATCGAAGGGAGGCAACCCAGGGAATAGAACATTTGATGCATGTCTAGAGAGTACAAAAGACGAGAGTTTATTTCACAATATTCACCGCTCCGTCCATCACAGTCCAATGGCATTCGAGTGTCCAACACTTCTGAGAAATAAATGCCATAATTTACATTCAAAGCCAGGGTCATGGAGGTTATAATTTTCTGCATACACAAGAGTGTGAGTGGATAAGCGAAGGTATGCTGTGATGTGTGTGGCTATAAGATAAAAAAGCTTGTGAAAAGCTGTAATGACCCATTATTTCACTCTTTCACGCGTACAATCTGAACCTTATCTATGTCTGCACAGAAAGACAATAATGTTCCACCTCATGAATAAAACAAGAGCTTTGAAATCTTTGTTCTAGCCGTGACAGTGTGAAAGTGTATCCTATATCCATATTTTTCTTGTGATAGTATGTTTTCTGCTTCATAGCAGAGCACTACAGTATAATATAAAGCTAACATGATTATTAAAGGTGCTGCAGAAGTGAATCGCCAATGTCATCCTCCCATTACCTGGATGCTGTTCAGGCTTTATTATTGTAACAAAGATTTTTCTTTTAAATACTGATCACAATGACTTTAGAAAAAACCTGCCACTTGCAAAAACCTCGAACGAAATTGAAAATGTAACAAACAATGTTACAAAAAATGCAACACTCAGCGGTAACAAAATGTCTGTGCCTCAGGATTCATTATATTTTGGGAAGCATGTAACAAAGAGTTTCAACTGATGGGAAACTATCAGTAAATAGTAAACTTAAATAAAAAGTCAGTTTTAATGTAACTCTGAAAGTGTAAACTGTGAAATGAGCTCGAAGGTAAAAGCGTATCTATCATTTTACATGCAGCATCAGTCTCCAGTTTTTCCACTGAGCATCTTCATGTAGCATCCCAGTACAAATACTTTATAACAAATGTATTAAAGTCATGCTTCCCAGTCTTCACATAAATTCTGGGATGTTTTTCCTTTACGATACTCATTTACAAAACTATTCTAAAAACCCTCTTAATTTTTTATTTAACTGTAAAAAAAAATCACAGATAATTTTGTTAATGAGCCCACAAACTGTCAGCCATATCCACTGAGACATTTGCTCTGATGAAGGTTTCATTTGAAATGCAAAAAACAAATAATCATTGCATGACATGGTTCTTTCACTTTTTTTTACGACTGGATTGCCGCCTTTTGGGAGAAACAAATACATCAATCAAACTTCAATAGAAACCATTGCAAAAAGAATGTGTGAACAGTAAATGTGAGTGTTGTGAGGTGTATTCTATCATGAAAAAGGGCATTGCAATGTTTCTGAATCACAGAACACTCCAGCTTACTGAATAGAAAATATTTGCCGTTGTATGTCCCAGTGTCATTAACAGCTATTGTGCTTCAGACCAATCTTTATCTGTATTATCCCCTAACATCCCCCTCTCTCTCAAATCTCTCTGTTTTTAGTCTGTCAGAGGAAGTCTTTTGACAGTGCTTCTCCAAAGTTGGGTGCAGCCATGAGAATAGCAATGGTACAGATGATGTTGAAAACACTGAATCCCACCAGGAACAGGCGGTCGATGACAGCTGCAGCAAACTGCCACTGCTCCGCTAAACTGAGCTGCCGGTCCTGCTCCCTAACGCGTTCGACCAAAAACTGCACCTCCCCCAGAAGAGCCTGCAGCTGGCTGTCTACTGCCATGGATCGAATCCCACCGCTGTGGGTGTGTATAGCAGCTGATCTCCCTGCTCCAGGCCCAGCCTCTAGGCAGCAAGGTCCAGGGGATGTGTTTGATGGGTCAGGGTCTGGGGACACTGGAGTTTCCTGTGGGGGTCTCCCAAACTTGGAAGATGGGAGGTGGTGATGGATAGGTGTATCTTCAGCTGGTCCTCCTCCTGCTCCTGCTGCTTCCTCTCCTTCTCCTCCACCTAGTCCACTGTTAACTCGCCCGTGACTTGTGGTTCTGCTCCTCTGAACTGGCTCCAGCTCTGCAGTGGTCTGGAAGGTCTGGAAGCCCATGTAAAGCAAATGACCGTTGGGTTGTGGATGTGGATTGGGACTGAGATCTCTGTGGCTGGGATTAGGGAAGATAACAGCCTGAGCGTTGGGCCGGTGGGGCAGTGAGTGTGACAGAGGGTGGTTGAGCTGAGCCAGACTGGCCTGCAGGGAGTTGAGGCTCTGGGGGAGGTTGGAGGGCACTGGTGTGGGGATGGTGGTGGTAGTGGTGGTGGTGGTAGGAGAGGACAGGGTCTTGCTCTGAACGTCTGCCTGGTTGTTGGAAAGAGTCGGCTCCGATCCCTCTCCTGGACGCTTCATCCGCAGGAACCAAGGAACCCACTGTAGCAGAACCAAGTGCACCTGACACACAGAGACACAAATACTGATAAGAATATTAAAGAATACAGATGCAACATATTGCTGATCAGATACAACCACATTTTGTATTCTTATCATGCAGCACTAAACCTCTAGCTTTAAATCTTGGTATAACATTTTATCCCAGCTTAAATTTGAATCACTTCGTTACTAAGCCTGCTAACACTTATCAGTTTAGGAACATTGCAACAGATTTGACCTATACTTGGTTTAAAGACACTGAAAATCTCATACAAGCCTTTATTTTGTCAAATCTTGACATGATTGCAATGCACTTTTCATCTATATTAATCAAAAATCCTTAGACATGCTACAAAACATCAGCCCTAAGGCTTTTAACCAGAACTAAGAGATTGATTAACATTACATCTATTTTTGATTTTCCACACTGGCTGTCAAATTTGTCTGACGACTTTTAAAGCCTTGCATGACCAGGCAACTAGCTATGTTACTGAACTGTCCTTACTGTCCTTACGGACCTTCACATAATCATGTGATCATCAAGTAGTGGCCTCTTGGCTATCCCAGAGTCAGAGATAAAGGCCAGGGGTGATCATGCTGTTTCTGTTAACAATCTGCCTGAGAAGATCTTAAATCACACTTTTATCGTGTAGCATACCCTGATTTTAGATCATTTCCCTCCCTCTTGCCTTCATTTTTAACCACCGTGTTTTAAGCATGTCTTTTCTTGATTTATTCTTGTTTTATTTTGTATTTCATTGTACTATTGTAGTATTGTTATATATTATATAAATGTTGTCTTTGATATTGTTTAGAAAAGTGCTCAATGAATAAAGTTTATTGTTATTTTATTATTGAAACTCACCCAACGTGGCATGTGTCCACTGTTGGGGTTGTGGTGATGAAACTGAAGGACGATGACCGTGGCTACTACTGACATCCCGACAATCACCATGGTGCTGGCAAAGTACTGACCTGAGAACGACAGGAGGGAAGCGCACTTCACTCATAAGACTGCTGACAATCTGTATGCTGTGAACAATATCAGTCCCCCCACCCCCAAAAAAACAAACAAACATCAAAATACACAAACAGATACACACATAGACAGAAAGAAACTGACCTATCAGGGGTACAGAATCTGAAGTGGCGGGCATAATCTCTGCAACCATCAGCATGAAGACAGTCAAAGAAAGCAGAACAGTGATGCCTGGAGGCAGACATGAGGGAGTGGGGAGTGGGTTGCAAAGAAAAAGAAGACAGGATATTTTAGAGAAGAAAGTACATGAGTACACTCAGTGGAACAGTATATTTGGTATGTTGCACTTGACTTCTCGTCACGTCTTTCTGACACTCCAAGGAAAACTCATTCGATTTTAGTCTTTTTCATCTTCCTTCCCGCCCTTTCTGGATGTGTTTTCTCTCTCTCCTTCCCTCCATCTCAGCCCTCCTAACAGAAAAACTCTGCATAAATGATGGATGGTTTTCCAGTAATAATGACAGAGAGAGATTGTAAGAAGAATGAAACAATCCTATGCTTTCACACAGTATGGGTAAAGAATATGCAGAAAGAAATATATTTTAGATGCACCTCTTCTTTTCCATTTTCTCATATTGAACCCTTCTCATTGCAACACCATGCCCCACCCCTGTTCTTCTCCACCCTCCTCTTATTATTACTCACCCAGGCTGATCTTCTCCCCCGAGCTTGCAGGAAGCAAAAAGACCAGCAGGGTCATGGAGGAGAGGAGCACACAAGGGATGAGAAGGTTGAGAGCATAAAACAAGGTCCTCCTTCGTAAGGTCACCACAAAGGTAACATCAGGGTAGGGCTCTGCACAGCAGTCATAGAAAACCTCATGACGACCACCAGGGACCTCTGAGTGGACAGAGAAGACATGGATGCAGGAAAGCAATTCATTATACGGCAGGAAAAAAGTGTGGGTTGAGAAAGCAAGAAGACAACACATAAAGAATCTCAGGAACCTAGTATAACTAATAAACTGATACTAATGTATTTTGAGTGAAGAGGAAATGGGATGTATAGGGCTGTGAACCGAGATACATATTGAGGACCTACATCATAACAATATGTTATTGAACAGTGCTGAAACAGAGTGTACAAGGACGGATCAGATTTTATGAAAATCAAGGATGGTGTCTGAAAGGTGGCAGAATATGCTAGAATTATATATTACAGATTTTCTTATCCAATAACATTGTGGTGGTGCAGCAACAATGGAGAGGAAGTCCTCGACTGAGGCAACACAAAACATATTGTTCTGCGAAGAAGAGACATGAGAAGAGAAAAAAATATTTTTGCTTGGCTAATTATTCCATCTGTTGTGTGTGCATTAAAGCATGTGACATTCAATCAGTTTAGTTCCAGTTTATAAGGAATACTCCATCTCCTTCTCCTACTAAAATCTTATTACACATCTATATTTATATATACATCTAATTAATCTTTAGGTCTTTACAGGTACAGCACTGCATAGCAGCAATATAGGCACAGTTACTAAGCAACACTTTTTGTCGTCTTGAGCCTCGACAACCTGCCTTACCCACTAGGTCCCATTCTCCATTAGGCATGTATCCTGACACATCTGCCTCCTTCATCTGGAGGTCCAGCAGCCATCCATCAAATGTCCAGGAGCCAAACTTCAGCTCACAGCGCTGGATGTCAAATGGAAACCATCGTACATCCACGTTACACGTGCTGATAAATATTCCTTGAAAAGCAGAAAAAAAACGAACAGGGAAACTAACTTGTAGATAAGTAAATGTCGAGTAAAAACATCTGAAGATGTAATGAGGGAGGAAAAAACTTGATTAAAAATATAGTTCGATGCAGTCAGCTGGAAGTAAGTGAAAAAAATATGAAACATTCTTAGAATTAATTTGCTTCAGCATGAGTAATGCTGTATGTGTGCAGAATGACTGAAGACGTGGTGTGCTGTTGAGTACAAGGTGCTGATTAATAAAGACGTACCTGGAGGCAGATACTCACAGAAGCCGCTGGAGTTAACCAGCACATTGGTCTTAAAGGTGGCATCAAACTTATCATGAGCACTGGAGGATAGAGACACAGTGATGAGGGAGTTTAGAGCCCCGCAGCAGAGGGAGCAGCAGCACTGGGTATGTGTGTATGCTGGTATGCCACATACCTGTTGTAAAGCAATATGTCAGGCGTCCAGACCTGCTCAGCAGTGAAACGGAGGTTCTTAACTCCAGGATACTCTGACTGGTTCCACTGCAGGTAGTGGTCGTACCACTGCTGGGAGACACAAGCACAACACCAGTTTTAAATAACAAAAACATGAAGACAAACATGAATATACACACAGACACACACACAGTCATTTAGATTTTCCGTATTGTAATTATACTATTGTTGTTTTGGTCTACAGTATTATGTACATACAACATCTTATGCATGTCTCTCCGTTCTGAAAGAGGGGTAGTTTTTTTCTTCCCCAGTGGTTCAGGGTGTGAACGGAGGGTGTCGTATGTTGTACAGATTGTAAAGCCCTTTGAGGCAAATTTGTGATTTTGGGATATATAAAAAAGATTGACTTGACTTGAAAGAGATAAATTCAATTCTTATGCTATTCACAATAAGGCCATGTTTTGGGCAGAAGGATGAAGGAATCTGCACTGAAGTTCATATGTCTCCAAATGTCACCCATTACAGGGTCCATTATTATGACACTGAAACCCAACCAGCATCTGGGATAATGTGTAGCTGATCCTGCAAGGGATGGTGGGCGTATACAAAATGATTTTCATTACACAGATCAATATTGCATTAATAATCTTATTCATTACACTCACCATCTGCAGCCAGGCATTTGTGGTGATGATCTGGTTCTTTTCATCCTTGTATAACACAAAGCATATAAGAGGATAGGTTCGTAATTTTCCATGTCTGTCTTGAATACTCACACAATACTAACATTTACAGTGATGTAAATACTGACTTTCCCCCCAATGTGCATATGAGCATGTGAGTATATTTCCTGTTTTAATGTATTGTGTTGGGTTTCTAATTGTGTTTATGATGCATTTTTGCCATGCGTACCACATCCATGACTTGCATTAGAGTGAAGGAGAACTGCACAGTGAGAGCCTGGGAGTCGTTGGCCACCGGTCTCTCCATGGGATTGTAGTCCCTCAGCAGCTCCCTGAGCAGGAACCGCTGGTGAGGACCCTGCACTGATACTGAAAAGGGGAGGGGGAGAGAGTTTTGGGGGAGTCAGATCACAAAAGAAGAGCAAGAGAAAAAGTGACACTTACAAAGAGAAAACTGTGTCAGGAAAGACAAAGAGAAGGCAGTGAAGAGAAACCACTAGCAGAAAAACGGTGTGATTACAATGATAGAAGGATAGTTTGAGAAATAAAGTGTAGGCCAGGTAAGAAACAAACGAACAGAGGCAGAGTAGACATGCTCCAATGGAGGGGTTTAGAGATGGAGTTGCTCTTAAAGTGGATGACACGGGACAAGAGGAAGGAACAGAGAATGAAAATGTGTGATAAAGAGAGGAAAGGATGCTGGAAGAAAAAACAGGGGCAAGCAGAGAGAAAGAGTCCCACTCCTCCTAATCAATTATGTCTCTGATTGATCACCAGCAGACAGTCCTTCCACCGCTGTAAAAATGTCAGTTTCATTCCAATGCAGGCCATTAAACACAGAAACACCCCAGACAGACACACACAGCACTCACGACAATGAGAGCGGGGACCTGTCTCTCTTCACCCAACAACTCCACCAAGGGCTTCAATTCTCAACTCTCTTGATTCTTTTTCCACAAGGCAATCATTTTGTGTGGAGGGAGCTATCATTGGATATAAGAGGCACACTGAATAAGTTTAAACTACTACTATACACTTTAAATAGCTGCACAAGGCCTGTTCTGAAGCCAAACAGTACATATCACATTATATAAAATATATACCATAGGAGTGCTGAATAGTATTAGATTAATGTCCTTACTGTGTGGTGTCAAATCTATATTCATTCACCAACTAGACCTTTATTAACATCAATATGACATCACAGATGGTATGCCTATAATTCAGATTAATAGTCCCTAGTGTCCATTATGTCCAAATTAACTACAATTAGCCTCATAATCACCCGTCTCTTTCTCTCAGCATATCTATCTATCTATCTATCTATCTATCTATCTATCTATCTATCTATCTATCTATCTATCTATCTATCTATCTATGATCTATCATTTATCTATCATCTATCATTTATCATTTATCTATCTATCTATAAATTGCAGTATTGTCTATAACAAAAAAATGCACAATTCGGCTATGAAATCTGCAGTTAACATAATTGCATTTCATACTATAACTTGCTCATTAAAAAAAAAATAATAATTTTTTCCATCTGGCTGCACACCAACAAACACCCTCCTGGTGTCCAAGTGAGCGGCTGTGCGCACAGTTATTAGGAAAAGAGTGCTCAGTGGCACAGACATGCAAGAGCACATACAGTATATACAGCGCATGCAGAAAACACACACTTGTTCGAGCACAGTCTCACTCAAAGCACCCATGAAAGTCACTCACCCCGCAGCAGAGTCGAAAGTATCAACAGCCAGAGAGCCATAGCCTGCCACATACTGCATTCCTCTGTATTAACAGAGAAAGAGTGGAAGAGGGAGAAATAAGGACAGAAGATGAGGGAGGGAGAAAATAGGAGAGTGGAGTAGAAAGCAGGGTCTGTAGAGAAAGAAAGGTTGTAGAAAACAAGTACAGAGTGTGATACCGGCAGTGGCAGCGAAGGGAAAGGAGGAGGAAGGGAGAGAGAGCAGGAGAGACAGAGTGGGTAAGAAATGCAGTAAAACGAATACTCCTTGTAAGAGGGAGACGCTATGTGTTGGAGTATAACCTGACATACAGCTTAAAGCTACAAACTCGCCATTTATGCTTCTCAATTCCTGCATACCTTCTGATATGCACTTATCTGTCATCCTACTGTGGAAGCTTGGGATGGAAATAAAAAGAGCAACGTAACACTAGTGACCTTCTAGGAAAGATAAACACATCTTAAATCAAACATCACACATTTTTTAATTATTACAGTCCTACTCATTTACACCAGCCAGCAATATTAGAAAGCTGTTTAGCTTTTTAACTAGTCAAATCTGAAATCAGTGCATTCAAAGAGCAATCCTGACACCCACTGGATATCTTAGAGAAGTGCAAAACATATCTTGCCAGACAACTTGTGGTCTCACAAACATTCACTGTATTATAAACACATTTATTGTGAATCCCAGTTCTCAAAAGAATTCCTTGATTTGTTTTTATGGCGGTAGAGGACAGCACCTCATTACACGTTCAGGGTTAAACTGAATATTTTCTGTCTCTCTGGTTTTATTAGTTATGAGATGATAGCATTAACTGTAAGCACTTTTCTCTTCCCCTATAATATAAATGTGAGGCACACTAATTTAAAGACAGTGACTTACCTGTTTGTTGATAATCAATAGACAACAAACAGACTTTTTTGCCCCATTTTATCCTGTATTTATACCTATTTTAAATGTGTTATAATCATCGTGTTGCAGTTTTTTTATCTGTACTGTCTAATTCCTATGTACATTGCTATGTTTATTTTGAACTGTGTAAATCTTCGTCTTTGAACAGTGCAATATTAATATAAATGACCAAAAACAAATTCAGTTTGAGCAACATAAACGTGTAATTTTGGTAACAACACGTTGTAGTAACAGTGTTGTAGTTGTAGTAACAGTAACAAGTTTAAAACTGATCGTAAGTCCCTCTGTAAAGATATCCACCACAAATGAAAGCGAAGGACACGTCTGAAAAATATTAGAACCTTGCCGCTGAGGTCGCGTCATCCACATGCGACCTCTAGCTGTTTGTCGCAAGCGATACGCGTCACTTATCGCGCACCAGTTCTTTGATTGTTTGTATCACCGCATTAAAATATTGCACACCAACAAGAGCCCACTGAGGCGAAACACTGCGAGTTAAGGTAACCGACTAAAGCGGCTACGCTTCTTTAAATAATTTTTATGGCTTGGGTGAAGAGTAGTTTGTGTGTTTTGTGTTAGCAGACAAGGTATTGGCTGTGCTGCAGGCGGTAGTTGGAAATGGTGCAGTGCCAGTGCGGTGTACT
The DNA here is from genome assembly GCA_036023655.1 of Nannoperca australis. Taxonomy (NCBI): domain Eukaryota; kingdom Metazoa; phylum Chordata; class Actinopteri; order Centrarchiformes; family Percichthyidae; genus Nannoperca; species Nannoperca australis. The sequence goes on from JAVQJD010012328.1 coordinate 24,123, forward strand.
GCTGCCAGTGATGAGCTAGCAGGCTAGCTAGCTGGAGGAGGAACGATGTTCAATTGGCTGCCGTTCGCTTTAACGTTGTAACACAAAATAAAAAAGTTAAGAGATGATACAACGCGTGTCTAAGTGGTTTTGATACAATTTAAGCATCGCGTATAACCTGTAGCTGTTAAAGTTACAGCTTTATGTCCCTTCATAGTATAACCGCAGGCTTGTTGTGCTCCTTCAAAGTCTGCGTCAAGCAAAAGCAAAGGATAACAGCAAGGACTGTCATCCGTTTCCCTGCAAGCGATTAACCATCCTAAAATACTCTTAGCCTATTTTAAATGGACGTGTTTCCATCTCTTTTGACTCACTTAAACCACAATGATAAATGTATTTTAATGTAAGGATATAAAAGTCGTTTTCTGAATGTCTCGGTCTTTTATTTTTGTATGGTGACATCTTATCAAACTTATGTCATAGCGTGAGTTTGAGTCGTCCAGATTAAGTTAACGATCTACACAAATTTGAAACTGTGTGTAGACTGTTTTTATATATCCTAACGTTACCTGGCTAAAATAGCTTTTGTAATAACTGTATTTTGTAATTCAGCATGGTACATTTATACTTAGAAAAGATAAAAGACTGTAAACAAATCTCAGAATTTGAATTGAATGAAATGGAACACAAATTTGATTGAATTAAATTAACTCCTTCGTAATTAATATATGCTAATACTGAAACATATTGGTGGGAAATTGCTCACACCGATACAAAGTTGGACTTTGATGTAGTCATATCTTTGTCTGGGTGCACGCCTCCCTGCTGTATACAGTTAAGCTGTGTGCAGCAACTTTGCCACATCCACGTGTGAAAACGGGGGCTTATTATTATTTTAGCCACAACATGTGTCTGCTACTCGTGTGTTTAATAGTGACCTTCACCTTATAGTACTCTGACGTTATTTTCTTCCATCGTGTCACAACCCTGTTATAAGATATTGCTGTGATATTTGTATCTCCCAAAATGTATTGCATTACTATCGGTCTCCATCATTTTCCCTCCTCCGTTTTATTTTGAATGTGAGTATCTGATCTGACCGTGTGGTGTACTGTGTAGGCTACAGCGTGCGTTCAAGAGAGGATGTCCTTGTAGCACCATGCACAGGCACATTGATTGTTTGAGTTGGACCGCAGAGCGAACTTTTTAATTATGACAATGAGTCGACAGTCACAGAAGAGCTATACTTTTATTCGTTTTTTTAATACTTATTCACAGTCTGGCCATCATTGTGTCTGCCTGTCGGTCCTCGGTGCGCCTCTGGGGGGGTCACGTGACCAACAATAGAAACCTAACTTTTCCTCAGAAATGAAATCTCCCACGTCACTCTGTTTCCTTTCACTTGCACCACCCGGGCTGTGGCTTTCCTTAACTTTCGTGGTGTAATCGTAAAGCAACGCTGTATTTACAGCATTTATAAGCGAGCGAAGGCGCTGGTGTTTTCAGTGTGGAAGCTACCGAGAGGACCTCGCTCATCCAAAGCGGAAGACCCTGCGCGTCGAGAATACGTGTTGCCTTTTAAGAAATTAAACAATCCGATAGTTTAACAAATTCTACTCTACTACCGGCCCCGTGCTTCCTTTACGCGGTTACTCTATGATTAGTGTCCTGAAAGTTACTATTATTTTACATTTCCGTGCGTCATCACGTCATCTGGCCATTGGGAAGCTGCAGGACCAGCAGCGTTGAAAGCTCCCACTTTTTTTTCCCGCTGCCGCTTTAATTTGAGCTACTGTAGGTGAGATCCTTAATACTCTGAGTCCACAGGGCCTTGTTCTACCTGGAAATGTGGTGTGTTGCGTGTACATGTGAGGATTTGTGCACATGGCTTTGGAGCATGTAAGGTTTCGTTTTTGCACTGCTAAGTTGACAATGGACACGAAGGTCTCTCCGTGATGGAGAAAGGGGTTACGTTGAACACCAAACTGTGCATTGATGGTATTTAGCTGTGGTCTGACATGGCAGCATAAAGTGTGCAAAAGAGATGATTCATCAGTTGTCAGATGGGTTGTCTTGACTCTGCCCAGGCCCAAACCAGAGAGGAGCATAATGAGTGGCTTCTGAAAAACACAGAGTTGTTATTTTGGCTGTCAACTGTTGCCTTGCATCAGGGTCAAGATGAGTCCGCTCCAGCCCCTTTTGGCCCCTGGGCTGCTGGCCCTGTCGGCCCCTATTACTGTGATGAACCAACACTATGGTGTTTTCTATTGAGGTGGCGGCGCTCAGGCCTGTTTAGCTCTCTGTGACAGACCAGTGATGCTGACTGGGCCAGAGGGGATGCAGCCTGACTCAGTATTGGGTGTCCCCGTGTTGTACGTCTCACTGATAGACATTATTGAGTGTTGTTAGATATGACACTTGAGGAAGAATCAATGTTTGTTCTACCATAGGAGGATATTTGAATTCTGAACTATGCAGTTTAGGAGCTCAGTGTTTATTTATTTATTTAGTGTGTGTGTGTGTTTTTGTTTTTTGGAGGAAGGAATCAACCTAGATTTGCAAAACGTTGGTATAATCCTGACTGTCATCTAGCAACCACATGGTTTTCTGTCCACAGACAGGCAGCCGTTTACGTTCTTGCGTCCTTGGAACTGTCCTTTTTGTCTGCCTGAGTGTCTCACTTTTCCCCTCTGCTATGGATCCAGATCCAGCAATAATTTGTAAGGCCAGAAATAAAACAGAATAGTCACAAGAAGGTCTGAATTATTAATCACCATCCTTTTACCCTGGGATTAAGTTTCAGTGGGACTGGGAGAGACAGTATGTCACCCTGCATTATCCTTGTAGACTGGCTTGGGTACAATCGGAACATACACACAGCAACGTTGACTGTTTACGTCATGTTAGAGCTTATCCTCTGCGCATAATCCTAATCTTTTTCCATAATACCCAGATATTTCATTGTCCACTCACTGTATATTTTTCTCCCGTGCATTTCAGGAAGGCGAGAGTGTAGGATAAGTTAAAAACAGCAGTGTCCTCTGAGCTAGTATAGATCCACTGACTTGTCCAAGGACACTTGAGCAGGTTGGAGGCTTGCCAGCAGTGCTTGAATTTGTGTTACCGGCTGGAACAACTGGCTGCCCTCCCAACTGCTGCTCTTTCTTTCATCATTAAATTATCTTACTGTTATTTATTTCTATTTATCAATATTCTCCTGACATTGTCCTTTGTTTGTATTTCAGGTGCCGTCAGTGTGCAATTGGCCTTCCCTGACTTTCCATCAGGGTCTCCTGTCTGTGCTAGAGGAAGTACACTCGTATACAAGCTGCACATCCAGCTGTACCGGCCCCCTTCACGCTCAACCCCTGCGCTATGAGCAGAGGTAGAGGAGGGCCTTCCAAAGAACACTACCAGAGGCATCTACCACCTGACCTCCAGGCCAAGGAGACTTACCACAGACCTGGCCCACCCTCATTCTACCCCATATCTGGCCCACAGCAAATCCCATATTCAAGTTACTACAACAGCCCTGGCCGTCCCGTAGGTCCAATAAACCCCCCAGGTCCTCATTTCAACCCCTCTGCTCCACCCCTACCAAACCACAGTATAGTGGCCCCTAATCCAGTGGCCCATAACAGCTCACATAATCAGAATCACTTTCCCAGCCCTGCTCCCAATTCCTTCCAGTACCAACAGGTAGAGTTCCTGAGAGGAGAGAGCTGTGAGGCGCCACAGTTCAGAGCCAATCCACGTGGAGGGGGCGGGGGAGTGGTACCCGGCAGGCCGCCTAGTTCCTCATACCAGCCCCAGTTAGGCTACAGTAGATATCCAAGCCCCAACAGCAGCCCTAGGGGAAGAGGGGGGTATAGTCCGGACCAGAGTTTTGTATACCCTCACAGTGTAAGAGCTCCGCAAGGAACCCCAGGCCCTCGACACCTGAATCAAAACCAGTTACAAAGTAAAAACTACCACCAGTACTCCAACAGACAATGGTGCGACCAAACAGATTCACTGTTGGACAGTTTTCAGAAGTTGTCCCTTCATAGAGACAGGTCCAACAGAGGAGGAGGAGAACGGTTTGACAGACATCCAGCTGCATCCAGCAGCTCTGTGAATTCAAGCTTCCCTAAAGTCAACATCACTCTTACTCCTGACATCCAGGACTTGGTTCACAGGGCTTTGGCTGCTCTGAGGCCAAGTGAGAGTGTCTCTGCAAAATTGTTAGCCAAAAAGCTGCGTCTGCCCAAAACAATAGTCAACAAGGCTCTCTACTCTTTGGAGCGCTCGCAGAAAGCCTCCAAGCAAGGACTCCTCCCTCCTGAGTGGACTCTTTACAGAGAACCTCTCAGAGGCGGGGAATATCGAAGCTGGGAAGTACAGAGTCCACCTTCCCAACTGTGTGTCAGCTCAGAACACCCTGCAAAACCTGAGGCCAAGGTTGAGCTAAAAACAGAAACAGCAGAAAACAGGGGACAAGCCAAAGAAGAGAACTCGGACACAGAACCCAGTTCTTCTAACTGCTCCTCTTTAGAGTCATCTGACTCTGAAGAGTCCCAGTCACCAGCAAAGGGTCAGCTCCAGGAGAAACAACATCCCAGCACTACAAGCTCTCCTGATCAGGAACTTAATTTCCCCACAATGACAGACCAGAAGGAGCTAGTTCTGCAGTACCTCCTGCGTTCAAGGGAAGCAACTGCTCTCGTCATAGCCAAAAACATTGGTCTCAGGAATGCCAAGCAGGTCAATCCTACCCTCTACTCCCTGGAGAAGCAAGGCGAAGTCATTAAGAATGGAGAAGTAAACCCCCCTACCTGGGAGCTCTCCACCCGCCGCAGAGAGAGGATTGAGAGGAGCATTAAAGCCGTACAGAGCGCCCCAGCCGCCCCCTCAGCTGGGATGCAGATGGAGGTAGAAGTCAGTAGAGATGAGAAGGGAGAAGGATCCTTATTTCTGCCCTCGCTACCACTACCACCAGTACCAGGCCTCGAGCCACTGCTACTTACAGAGGGTTGGCTGTCCGAGCAAAGTCATAGTGAAGTGGTAGGAAACATTTTCTCTGCATTTGTTTTATGTTATTATGGTAAATACATTCTTATAAACATAGGACACCTTAAACATGACATGGCTGTCATATGCTTCAAAAGCTAAGTAGAAGGGAAAAGATTCATTAAAATAAAGAGTGTGTGTATATGTATGTGTGTATATGTATGTGTGTGTGTGTGTGTATATAGATATAGATAGATATAGATATATGATATATAGATAGAGAGAGAGTTATAACTAGGAATAACAAAATGGAATCTATTTGACCTAGATAGTTAAACTTTAATGGCTGCCAAAATAATACAGCAAAGTCTCTACTAAGATGCTAGGAATAGTTTGACATTTTGGGATATACACTTAATTGCTGTTTTCAGTCTTTACACTAAGCTAAGTCAACAGGCTGCTGACTGTAGTGTTCAATTTACCAGACAGACATGTGAATAGTTGCATGCAAATTGTTTAACAATTCCTTTCATAATAAAAATATGTAAAAGATATAAAGAAGACGTGAAGCTTCTGTTTACTAGATGTATTCAGCTAAGGTTACCAGCTTTGGAGTCCAACCTCGATTTTATTAACCATTTTACCCCTGCAAACCCTTTCCAATCCTCCCTCCAGCCTCCCTCCATTATCACATGTCAAGACGAAGAGACCAATGAAGGACAGTGGGCCACTGACGACATCCCAGAATTCCTCAACGCCATTCGCAAAGAGACAGACGCTGGGAAACTAGCAGCAGAGAAGGCCAACGCCGTGGGAACTGTAGCCGTGTCTCTGGCTGCTCCACCTCCCCAGAACCTGTGGGCCAAATTACAGGAGGTGAGGCTGAAGAACCCCGTGAGCGGACTCATGGAGTATGCCCAGTATCTGGGCCAGAACTGTGAGTTCCTGCTCCTCGACCAGTCGGGGCCCTCTCATGACCCAAGGTTAGTCACGTAATGTTTGTTACTGTGAAGGTTTAATTAATACAAGGGGAGAAGTAAATTAATCTGTGATCATTGTCCGCCTCTATGTATGTACTGACCTTACTGGGATGGGAAGGTATTGACCAATCCCATTAAACACAGTGTCTTTGTCAATGTCATTATATCAAGTCACAGCAGGCCACAGACTCAGTTTTCAGTGCCGCAGTAATCTCTTGCTTCAGTACCCCTCATAAAAATGAATCTAGTTATGTAGATTTTAAATTTGGGGTCCGTATAGATCAGTATATGCCTATATGTAACACAACTATATTCAAATACACGAGACTTGAAGTGTTAAAGTGCTACCTGTTTTATTATGTCTTATTTATTATGTTTGTATTATGTCATCATTTATAGTATTTCCACCCACATGTACCCTCTGTAATGCACCTGGAGACAAACCTATCGATTCAAAGCTAATGAAGACATGTGACTCTGCCAGTTAAGAACAAAAATGACTTTGCTTGTTTTGCAACACGGTAGTCTCGGAAAATTGTAGCTCCTCAATTAATCATGAATTGACAGGTCACTCTGTATATATGTTTTTCTTCCTCCCTCTTGTCAGATTCCGTATGCAGGTGATGCTCAACGGGAGGCTGTTTCCTGTCGCAGAAGCTTCCAGTAAGAAGGTTGCAAAAAAGGACGCCGCTGCAGCCACCCTGCGCATTCTCATGGGAGAAATGCAGGGAGGGGCGAGCACGGGGGACGAGGGGAACACTGCCAGTATGGACCAAGTGATCAATGTACTACCAGACACAAGTGTAAGTTTGTGTTTTGAATGTGTGGGGGTAAGCCCCCGTCAGCCATATAAAGTTGAAGAGGCTGTGGAGTAGCTATTTCATTCCAAAATAACATTTCATTTAAATATATTTGTTGTCTCCTCCACTGTTTACCAGGGGTCAGCTGAAGGCACGGGGGGGATCTGTGGGACTGGAAACGTGGAGGGGATGGGAATGACAGAGGGACCTCGCCAGCCACTGTCCCGCTCTCTGCCTGGTGGGAAGAATCCGGTGTCTGTGCTGATGGAGTACAGCCAGCGCAGCGGGAACCCCATTGAATTCATCATCACTGGGCAGGCGGGCCCACCACATGACCCAAGGTACTGGCTTCTTCACCTCCCTCTGAATCTGTCCTTTTGGATGTTGTCCTCCCTCCCCACACACTACAAGTTCCCTTGTGGTCGTACATTTCCACCCCAGGGAAGCAAGTTGATTTCTATCAACTATTTCTGTTCAATCTGTCCTCAGTACTTTAGTCAGCTGACAAACACACAATACCATCTCTATCCATTCACTCTTTACCACTCTTTCTGTTTATAATCCATCCCTTTAGGCAGCCGGCTGAGAGATACAATACAAATGTGTGTTTTCCTGCTCTCACTTACATCAGTCCTGATCAGTAGCACACCATAGGCTCTACTGGTACTGTGATGGTGTCACATCCCCTCATTTATCCGAATGTGATAAGTCAGGAGCCTCGAACAGTAACTCAACAGTGTGCTTTCATCTATGTCGTCGGTTGCGTAACCAAAACAAATGTCTCTTTTCACCTCCTCTGTCTCGTATTCAGGTTCATGTACAAGGTGAAGGTCGGAGAGAACTTATTTTCGGAGGCCTCGGCTCCAAGCAAGAAAGCCGCCCGCCAGCTGGCAGCAGAGGAGGCCGTCAAAGAATTAATGGCTGACGGGAGACTGCAGCTCAACAAGGTGAGAAGCAGAGAATAAATCGAGTTGTTCATTTGAGGGAGGAAAGAGGAGGTTTGCATATCCCCGAAACGAGTGGAATGACTTTAGAAAAACAACAGATCACTCTGGCTGAAAGAAATTATTGTGTCATCTCTGCCACACTGTTCTGCTTTATTTGCTCAATACCGTTCACATCTCTCTTTGTCTCTGCTTCTTCTCCCTTCTCTCTTCTCCAGCCTCAGTTGCCCCTGGGCTCTTCCAGTGATAGTGATGGCAGTGGTACTGGGACTACATGTCCCTCTTTGCCCCCTCTCACTGCAGATGAGTTGCGAGCAGCCCACGAGGCAGGGGTTGGGGACCTTATCAACCACCTGAACAATAATGCTGTGTCAGGTCTTCTAGAGTATGCTAGAGCCCGGGGTTTTGCTGCTGAGATCCGACTGGTGGGCCAGTCTGGGCCACCACATGAGCCTAAGTACGCATGAACTGCATGAATGCATAAAAACCACACAATTAACATGAACACACTGGATTTAAAAAAAGTTATTTGTAAACCTTAGGGGGAGAAAATATATTTTATATTGTATATTTTAAAGGTTTGGAACATTTAATGAGGAACTTTGGCTACTTTCTCAGGAACTCTGTGGTTCTACAGCACTTGACATGCTAAGGAAAATGTGTGTTTATCTCCCATGATTTTAAAACAACGATGGAATCCTTGGTTCTTAAAGTGAACAAGAAAACCCTGTGAAATCCTTGTCTGATTGCCTTTCTCTTTGCCCCTCCTGCTCAGGTTCACCTACCAGGCAAAACTGGGTGGACGCTGGTTCCCACCAGTGTGTGCATCCAACAAGAAGCAGGGAAAACAGGAAGCAGCAGATGCTGCTCTACGAGTTCTGATTGGAGAGGCTGAGAGGGCAGCCCGCACCGGGGAGCTTATCCCAGCTGAGGTACTGACTTTTCATGAAACCTGAATATGCAAAAACATCAGAAGAGCCTTCTCTGGCTCAACATGGAGACAAGGCAGTATGTAATGGAATGAGAGAAATAGCAGAGGCATATCAAGAGGTTTTGCTTAACTTATGACCTGTATAGAAAGATTGAGTTTCAACTAAATTACAGTAAATGCCTGCATGTAATTGACTAAGTAATGAACTGGTTCACTAAAATAACAGCATAAATATCATTAAGCACACTTAGAATAACCTGTAACCTCAGATTAAACTTTAACAATGGAAAGTCTGTAGCTCAACACATTTGCTGCCTCACAGTAAATTAGTCATTCTCTGGCTGCACTTGTTTTATCATATACTCAGGCAGCCTGCCTTAGATATGTTTGGAAAGCAGTAATCATTTACTATTACCTGAGACTTATTGGTCAAATAAATTTCAGATACACCAAATATTAAATAATCTTCATTTCCTCTCTATTTTGCCTGTCCTGTCCTGTATACATCCCTCTCTCTAGCTTCCAGTGAGTGGCAGCACTTTGCATGACCAGATAGCAATGTTGAGTCACCAGCGTTTCAACGCCCTGACCACACGTATCCAGCACAGCCTTCTGGGACGCAAGATTCTGGCCACCATCGTCATGAGGAGGGGGGAGGGCCTGGGGACTGTTGTCAGCCTGGGAACTGGTATATCCATTACCTTTAGCATATAACCCACGAAACAAATGGAGGTTTTAATAACAGGGAGTATAAGGAATTGTGTTTTAGCATTAAGAAAACGTCTGTCACTGCATGTTTCTATGATGTGAGACAGTTTTATTAGACAGAACTTCTGTGCCCAGAGGCATGCACTGTCAGAAAGCTAAAACAACTAGGTCACTGCAGAACCGAGAGGCATTGCATCGTTGAGTTCTTTGACATTGAATGTGTTTTTCTTGTTTTGCTTCTTTGTCAGGAAATCGCTGTGTTAAAGGGGAGGAGCTGAGCCTAAAAGGGGAGACTGTAAATGATTGCCACGCTGAAATCATCTCCAGAAGGGGATTTGTCCGGTAGAAATAGATCTTGCTGCTTATCGATGTTCCATTTCTGAAAATACCCGCTCTTCTCCCAGTCTGCTGGACTTTATTTAGAAGTCTAACTCTCAAACTCCTTTCTGCTCAGGTTTCTGTACTTTGAGCTGCTCAAGCACTATGATGACACGGATGACAGTATATTTGAGCCAGCAGAGAAAAACAAACTGCGAATCAAATCGGACATCACCTTTCACCTCTACATCAGGTGGGAGTATCAGATGTTTGTTTGTTTTTTGTTTTTATCCTTGTTCACCATCCCACAGCACACGATTGTTTCCTGTTTGTATCAATGCGGTTCCCTCTTCTTTTAAATCGCATGTCATTATGGCGTTCGTCAAACCAAATGTTCTCTTCTTTCTCCCATATCCACAGCACGGCACCTTGTGGCGATGGCGCTCTCTTTGACAAGTCGTGCAGCGAGTCAGGTGATGAAGTCGAGGGCCATCAGCCTCTGTTTGAGAATGCTAAGCAGGGCAAGCTCCGCACCAAAGTGGAGAATGGTGAGCGATGACACGCATCTATCTTCGCAAATGTATATCAGTGCAGCGCATGAAAGCAAATGATTTCACTCCCTGGTTAGTAAGCAAGTCCCGTGTGACCTTTGTCTCTGTGTGTGTGTGTGTGTGTGTGTGTGTGTGTTGTTGCTTGTGCCAGGCGAGGGCACCATCCCCGTGGAGTCAAGTGCCATTGTGCCCACCTGGGACGGCATCCAGCACGGTGAGAGGCTGCGAACCATGAGTTGCAGTGATAAGATCCTGCGCTGGAACGTGTTGGGTCTGCAGGGGGCGCTGCTCACTCATTTCTTGGAACCCATCTACCTGAAGTCCATCACGCTAGGTAAAACGTTACATGTTCAGTGAAGTGTCAGGCGTGCTGCACTGTAGTGTCAAGCCACTTTTTATCAGATAAGGTGACAGATATTCATGGGAGTTAACAGCAGGAACATTGGAGGATTTCCCACTTTTACCTTGCTTCTTGTCTCAAATGTCTGTTCTACAAAGTGTCCGTCTCTCTGTTCTGATCCCATCAGGGTATCTGTATAGCCACGGCCACCTGACACGTGCTGTTTGCTGTCGGCTTGCCAGAGACGGTGACGCATTCACCCAAAGTCTCCCTCCTCCCTTCATGCTAAACCACCCAGAGGTAACCGCACAAGTTTTTGGCAACTCCTGATTAGTGTGGCCATTAATCAGGAGTATTGAGGTCATTCTCACTAAATGAATGAATTAAGCTGCCAACACTCCTATTTGTGGCCACACAACTGTTTCTTTATTGCTCATCTTCTTAAAATGTGGCTCATCCATCACTTTACAAAAAGCAGGTAGGTCACTATCACACCGCCGGGCGAAATGCCTGAGGAATACAGGAGCTGGCAGTTGAGCACAATTCAGCTTGTGCCTTGTTTTACATGTTTCTTTTAACTCTTTCTTGGCTTTCATTTACACATCGGTGACTTCCGTTAAATCTACCATCCTTAATCCACACGCTGCGTCACACTCACACATGCATTACACAACAAATTGTATGTGCTCTGTTATATGCAATGAAGAGCTAAATTAGCCTGATTGAACAAAAATATGCTCTTCCCTTCCCTTCTCTCACACCACCCGGCTGGCCTTGTAGGTAGGCAGGGTGAGCGTGTACGACTCCACACGTCACACAGGCAAGACCAAGGAGTCCAGCGTGAACTGGAGCTTTCCAGACCAGCACAGTGTAGAAGTGCTGGACGGGACCAAAGGCAAACTGGATGGGTACGTAACTAAATCGAACCCTCCTGATAGCAGCAAGTATAGTTAATTAATAGATTTGGATTGTTTAACTCACCACACATTCAAGTCAATTCTTTGCCTCAGCAGAGATTTTGAATTTAAAGTGATTTACTCAGTAGAGTTGTTGATCATCCTGACATTGATCAAACACCATACCATTGTGAAGAGACATCCCTGGAATTTGCTTCTCGATAAATGATTTGAATAAACAGTTATAATTCAATTTGAGTTAGTACTGTGTCCCAAATAATCCTAAAATGTCTTTGACGAGAAACATGAGATGTGGCTGTAAAGCAAACAGATGCTAATGAAATGTAAATGAAATTGCCCAAAACATTGAGCAGTAGGCAGTTAGGTAAGCTAAATAGGAATAACTGCATGATCAGAGGAAAAATGTTTTCATGCCAGACAAACTGATGTCTTCCATAACTGTCACACTTTTTTTTTTTTTTTATGAACGCTCAGTGAAAGAGTGAAATGTCTTTCCTCTAGGAACAAACTGAGTGTGTCCAGAGTCTCCAAGTCCAACCTGTTCAGTCTATTCCACACTCTGTGCCAGCGATGTGGCCGCACCGACCTCCTCTCCCTGCCCTCCTACTCCCACGCCAAGATGTCGGCAATGTCCTTCCAACTAGCCAAGCAGCAATTCTTTCGAGCTCTCGGCGTGCACGGTTACGGCGCCTGGATCGGCAAGCCACTGGAAGAGAAGAGCTTTGAGGCAGGAGAGGGAACCCGGAGCAATGGAGCAAGTGTCCCTGTGGGATACGGCAGCAGCAGAAACGGAGGAGCAATGGAGTACAAGCAAGAGGAGGCGTAGAACAGTGCTGTCTGCATTATTAAGGGGTTGATATACATTTGTGGGGGGAGAAAAGCACAAGGATGTGGGCGAAACGGGGGAAAAAAAGGACAATCAAACAACACGTAGCCAGCAGCCCCAACTGTGTCTTCTGATGGAACATGGTTAAAGTCTGCAGAAGAAGAGGGATGGAAAAGGACAGAATGAATGAGAGGAAGGTGTGAAGGGCAAAGCCTGAAGGTTGAGAGATCTATGGAGAGATCCACGGGGTGTACAGAATAATGTAAACGCCACATGAAAAAGGAATTGGTTTGAAGTCGGTCAGTCACCACGATAAACACTGCTACAAATCTGGTTTGTGTTAGTTTGCAAAATAATTACTGTTTGTCAGCGTTCTTATTTACGATTTATAACTAGGTTGGTTTTCTTTTGTCATTGTAGTGTTTGGCATGTGCTGTCGTTATTTTTCCAGTTTGGACCCAGTTGTTTTGGTCTCTTAAGACCACTCTTTGTTGTCTATTTTTTACATTGAGACCCTGAATGGCTGACCAGTGCTGCTAATTGACATTCAACCTAACATGACCCGCAGTTGTAGCAGTGTTATTCATTGTGATTAAGTTAATTCAGAGTTTTAACTCCTCTGTCATGAAGTGCTTTTTATTATTTCTGCTCCCTATGTTCTACTGCATGGAAATACACGCAGCTGCTTTTAGTTCAGCGAGCAGAAACAACGGGATGCTCTCAGCACAAATCTTTATTTCTGAAAATTGCACTCACCCTAGTTAGACGTCATGAGTAAACTTGGAACATGAGTCTTGGCTCTGCACAGTCCCAGCTTACATTGCACATAAGAAGCTTTCACTGTACATAAGAAGAACATCAATGCCAACTTCTACTCTGATCAGTGACTTAACCAAACGTTTACTGTCCAAACATGTAAGGCTTTAGCTCCTGTACATACTCTGAAGCCTTCGATCAGGCCTCTTTCTGAAGAGAATTTAAACTTACTTTATACCCTCAGCTGTCCATCCACCTGTTGTCGCTATGGTTGCATAGGTCAGTGCACCGCATCAGCCCCATCATTTATCTGTGCTTTCGTGCTTTTATAAAGAATTACTGATGTCATGACCTCCAATAAGTACAATATTTCTGTTCGTATGTTGTGCTCTTGTGTGTTTGAGTGTTTCTCCTGTTTTTTCCCCACTTCTACCAATAAGTTCATCAGCAGCTGGCCGTGCTAGCAAGTCCTGGCAAGTCTCAACTGTCCTGCCTGCATATTGTTTTTGGTTTTTTTACATCTCGATGCGAAAAGGCTTTTGGGTTCTCTCGCATGGCCAGTTCTTGAGGACCGCTAAGTGGGGACAGTTTTGTTTTCTAAGGAGAGTGCGTAGTTAGTTGTTGATTTGGTTACATGTAGATGGCTGGTGCAATATATACATCAGGTATATACAAATACATAAACACACAGATGTACAGTGGGGTCTAAAAGCCCGAGTCCAGTTCCAGAAACTCTTTTATCGATAACTTTGATATGTTCAGTTAAATAATTTATTTCAGAAAATATTGCATAGTTTTTTTTTTTTATTAATGCAGTAAGTAAAAGAGTGTCATCTGAAGAAATTCAAGATTTCTCAGTATTTGTTGTGTCCACTGCGCTGCACTTTCAGCACGTCAGAGATGCACTGTAATGTGTCTCTCACAGATATGCATTGTGTTTGAGGTCTGGTATCTGCAGAGGAAGAGTCATGGAAGACCGCACTCAACGATACTTCAAGCGGTTTGGTTTTGCTTTGATGCACATACAGAGCCATTGTTTTGCTTAAAAATCAATTTTCTTTCAAATGTTTTAAGCTTGGAGCGATGATATGCCTCTTACTGCAGCCCTAAAGTTCAAGTTTTAATTGAGGATTATGTTTCAGTCTTTGGCTGTGATACAAACTGTTGTTTGACTCTTAATAAAGCTCAAAACTCAGTTGTAAAAACAAGTGGACAGTATTTTCTCATCAGAAGTCCTTTTTCACGTTAGGCAGTAGCTGCAGAGGCATCACACAAGGCATAATAAAGCAAAACCAATCAATTGTTTTTAAGTATTTGTTGCATTTCTTAAGAGATTACATTTTGATTTATGTCTGCTCTGAATTATATAAATAAGGTGCTTTAAAAGAGCAGCGTTTTTATTAGTTTTGTAGTTTTAATCATTAAAACGCACAGTTCTTGGTAGTGGACTCAGACTTTTGGACCCCACTGTATGTAAAAATGGATAATACTGTATATATGTCTGTGTGTGTGTGTATATGTATAGGTTTAATGTATATATTTTGTAAATCATCTACAGTTGCTTTTCTATAATTGTTTTTCCTGATGTTTTAATGAAACTGCAATGGAATATGCTGTTTTTTACCAATGATGTTTGGAAAGTAAAAAAATAATAAAATAAGTAGCAGTGTTTCAGTGGAGTGATGTGTGTCTGGTATTTTCTTCCTATCAGTCTGTTTGTCACCTACTTCTATCTCCTGGGGAGTACTTCCTTCACCTGGGGGTTGAGGTGTCTGAATGATACAGGGGCTTTGACATTTTGCCGGGGATAATAGATATTGTGTCAGAGCTGCTGTTGAGTTTCATTAAGGAGACTGAAAACGTCTAGCCGTGCCTCTGCTTCTGTCATCCGTGACAAAGCTTTGGATCACGCTTATGCAGAAACAATGACTTTGTAGGCTGAAGGTTTGAGTGAGTAGGAGATGCTGATTCTTACAGCAGTGGCTGTTTTCCTCAGGGTGGCGTTTGGAGCCAGTCTGCCTCCAAATAGCTGCAGAGCTTATTGCAATGCTCCGAAGGATCAGCAGGTGGAAACATGTCCTCGCCTTTGGGGTCGGAGGCTGTGTGCATGTGGAGGAAATGAAGCCAGCCCCAGATGGAGATCGCGATCTCTGCAGCGCTTATATTTATTTTATGTATAGACGAGCACAATATATCTTGTGGGCACCTTTCATTGATTAGATGATTCACACAAGCTTGTGATATTTTGGTCCTTTTGCTTTCATTGTCATGATTTGTAAATCTAAGTATGTTTATGTCAATTTACTTCTACCTTGTGTGGACATTTCTTTAGTTTTAGACCTTAAAGATGAGTACACTTTGGCTAGCACCAACACCTTCAATAGAATATTTTAATTCTGCGACATGTTTAGGGTCAGAATTGTCATTGCACACAGTGAGTACCATCACAAGTAGCATCTAACCAGATGCAAACACAATGAAAAATGCATACACTGGGGAGACATGAAGATGAACAATCGACCAATTTGGTAGTGATAGTAAGAAGGGACATGATATATACAAACTAAGTCAAGTCAAAATGACTGTGCATTCTTACACAGATGTTAATTATGTGCTGTAAAATCCCAACACTGGATAGTACTGATACTCCACACTGTTTCAGCTGTGTCTTAATGTGATGCCATAACACTTTGAACGTTTCAAGAAGCCATTTAGAGCTGTCGCTGGTGTGATGTCTCACTGGGAACAAACCGTGATAGTCTGTGTCTAATTCTGAATCCGTTCTGTGTCGCATTAGATCCGTTCTTGTCTCTGGTTCAGCATCAATTGTTTCTGTCAAGGGACTGGATGATGGCAGCAATATTGCCAGCCCATCAGTGTAGTGCCTCATAAATCATTTTATTGTTAATATCCCCCAAACAGCCTGTTTCATTAGCGGAAGGTGCTTAGCAGCGGAATCCCAACAACTTCAGATTTTTATTTTAAACCGTGTTTTAGAGGCATACAGTGGTTTTGCAAATGTTTACATGATAATCGCTCTGCACTTAATTACAGAAATCAATCAATAAAGGTCCTCTGGTCTGTGTGCAATAGTGAGGGCTTGTTTCACTCAGGATCTCCACCCATTATGTTGGATCCATAACGTCTCCATTGTCAAGTATTTGAATGGTGGGAGGGCAGGACTAATGATAGAGGGAGAGGAGTAAAGCACGATGGAGGGAAGGATGGACGAGTGGAACGGGGCTGCATGGAGTGAAACATTAGTCCAGACCAAAAGGCTTAAACGAGCCAATCGATGCTCTCCAATGGAAATAAATGAGAGAGGGGAGGGAGGGAATATGTGAAGGCTGAGTGGGAAGAGAAATTGCTTAGAAGCTAAGTTACAAAAAACACAAGATCATGTGAACCTGCGGAGTCCAGTGCAAATTTAAAATGGCCATCAAAGGTACACCAGAAGGGATTTAGTCCATGAAGCATCAGACAGGAAAAGAGGGGCCCTGGAAAGGTTTGATGGCACTGTGAGGGTAATGGATGGTGTTTTTCAGTTTTGTACAAATATTGTACCCTGGTACTGGTCAAAAAACGACCCAGTTGTACTGCCATTTTACTTTCATGGTACAGTAATCTAACTGGAGTACAATTTTGGAATGGTGTTTGTCATTGAATGAATGGTACATAGTTTGGTTGTATGATCTAAATACAGCTTCACAAGGCTGTTAGCTGGGCTGTGGACTCTTGTTAGGTGATGGTATGTGACCTGTATGACACTGCAACCTGATGAAAAAAGAAATGGATTTTGTCCAATGACTGCAACCCCTACTCAGAAATGCCCTAACAGAGGCTTGACCCACTGTACAAAATATTCACAGAAATCCTGCACTTACAAATGTTGAACATTTTTGGTGTGTGATTTATGTTTCCAAAAAGACAGCAACACGCAGCTCATTCCTGGGTTGTAAATAAATGAAGAGGTTAAGTCAAAGTCAACTTACACGCGTGATCTGAAGCTACAGTATTTTGTGAAGCTCAATTTCTGAGTCTGCATGGATGAGAAGTCTTACAGGTGCTCAGAATAATAGAAACAGTGTAACATCTGCAGTTCCAGAATCAATCTCAGTCTGTTGATGAGGACCTTGGGATTCGGCGGAAAGTTCCAGAACAAGCGACCTTGAGTGAACCTTGTTTTGTCAAAATGAGAACCATGCCATCACTTCCTGTGTGAGGACTACAGTATATTGCTAAATTATGTATTTCATTGACTCCTTTATCAGGTTACACAGTGACGAAAAAGCTCCATCGCTGACAAAGATACTTATTTAAGTGCTATGGAGCTGTCTTGTTTTGGTCTTTTTAACTACAACAAATAACTGAATGGTTGGTTATTTGGATTTTACTTAAATCATATTGACATTTCACATTTTAGGTGTTTGTTCTTTGAATTATTTCCCTACATTTGGTAGGTACAT
Source organism: Nannoperca australis (assembly GCA_036023655.1). NCBI lineage: Eukaryota > Metazoa > Chordata > Actinopteri > Centrarchiformes > Percichthyidae > Nannoperca > Nannoperca australis. The sequence continues at coordinate 41,628 of JAVQJD010012328.1, forward strand.
GTAATGGTGGTTATTCTACACATTGTATTTTATAGTTGCACATAGCTAGTGTTTCCATGATGCTATAATAATATCAAGTGTAGTACAGAAATGAAATTTGGACACTGCAGTGAGTGACACGATCATTTGGTCACTACCATGATGGCACAGTACACTAGATCTTGTAAAACTGACTCTACTCTACGATGGTACTTTTTTAAGGAATACAGTGTCACAAAAAGTCTGGCAGGAATCAGGCAGTGTTACTTAGTGAGAGATAATAGACAGCTGACTCAGGAATACTGCAGTCATCTCACACACACACACACACAAACACCAACCGTTTAAACACATAACATTATCACTAACTGTAGATCGCTTTTGAGCTCCTTTAACGCTTCTAAATGTTAGTGTCAGGACAGCTGCACGAACTTGCGGACATAGATAGCCAATTGCCTCTTCAATCACACATAGCTGACACATAGCATGCAATATAACATTCTTTTCCTTTAGTCCAAAGGCTTGTGACCTTGACTCCCTGCTACCTGTGCATTAGAAGAGGCCTAAATTTGACACATTCCCTCAGAGCTATGAAGACGTGGGACAGGTCACATTTCAATCAACAGAAGAATGGATGGTGCTGGTTGACAAGGAGAAAAATCACAGCTTTCTGCACTTGATCATTGGTAAGATTCAGGAGAGGGGTAATGGTAGCCTGATCCCAGACATCTAAATTGCTGCGCACATCTCAGATTTGTTGAATTGGTCTGGTTATGGAACAATCGACCAATCAGAGGTCAGTAAATGGGACTGCAAATGAGTACGCAATCTCTAGCTAGGTGCCTAGCTACATTCAGGCCTATTGGTTTAAGTCCCCAACTTGAGTCTGGCCGGGGATCTTTGTCTCTCTACAAATCTTTAATAAAGGCAACAAGCGTGTTGGAGATTGACGCAGCTGTACAAGTTGCTGTAAGTCTGCGTATACAAATAACAACTCTTAAACTTTAAGTTAACTTAAAGTAAACTGCTACTAGCAACCATCATTACAGCTTCTGTGTCCACTGTAAATGACGGCGGCAGAACAGGTTTGTCACTTGTAACTGATTGGTAAGATAAAAACAATATATATAATGATTGTAATAATGAACTCAAACTAAATGTCATCTCCAGTCTTCAACTTCAGTCTTTGCTACACAGAATCCCTGTAGGGCTCTTTTTCGGCACCTTGTGCAACAAAACCCGGGGAGGCAGCAGGTGACATATCAAAACACTCTTGCACACACTTAAGGACATCAGACATGATATCAAGCAAGAGATTGTTCCAGAGGAGCTGGACCAGGAGGGTCAGATGTTTCCAAGGAGGGATGTTGGAGCACTGGCCACAGTCTGGATAGTGAGTGGCAACTGGGAATATTATGTTGCCATCATCCCTGGCCCTGGCATCTACAAAAGCCAAACTAATCATCCAGCCTGGTTGACTAGGGATCTTTCAAACTGACTGAGGCCACTTTGCATGAAGATAGGCACTGGTGGGCTTCAGGGACGGGAGCGATTGTCCAGTATCCAATCTAATAAACCTTAAAGCCACCCATGAAACCCCAAAGTTGAAAAATAGGACCCGAATGTTAAAAAGTGTGAAAAGTGTGTATGAGTGGAAATCTGTCTAGTCTGCTGACTGGTGACTTTTAGTTATGAGACAGCTGACACAAACACACACATCCAGAACATCAGTGCCACCACAGCATACACTACGCTATCATGCTGACACTGTGAAACTGTAGTTAGCCTCTGAACTCTTCAAACACTTTGAAATATTAGCAACATGACAGCTGCACACACAACCAATTGGCTCTTCAGTCAGGGGTGACGATGCAGCAACGTAATATCTTACATCTTACAAAACAAGACCTGACATGGAGTGGTGGGTATTTTGTTTAGTTTGATACAATTTCTGACAGACATAGGGTTTAATAAAGCTGTGTCAATATGCTGCGTGTGCTTATGCCTGCGTGTGTGTCAGTCCTTTCATTAAAGAGGCACAGTTGTTTGGAGGCGAGATGTTCTGCACTGCTTGCTCGCTACTTAAATGGGAGAGTGGACGCATTACCCACAGCCTTCTGCAAGCTGCGCCATTTACAGCCCCTCCCTCCACACACACACACACACACCCCTCCTCTGTATCTTTTACCCCCTGTAGCCTCCTGTTCTCTGTATTTGATTAGCCTCTCTCAGGCAGTCAGATCAGAGTGCCCTTTGCAGAGATCCATCTGCATACAGCCGTCCGTTTCAGGCTGTGCGTTGGCCCGCACAACTTCCCGGCCCCTAATGCAATCTGAGCCATTAGGATACAATGAAGCCTGTGCAAGGCAGCGATTAGAGCATGTCTGATAGAGTGGGGCCAGTCCAGTGGTTTATTAAGAAGGGCCAGGCAGCTATGCAATGCACTTACTCATCATTTTTCTGACATTTGCCATAAATCTAGTCAACAACAGGTGTCTGATTTGAAGAAAGAGAGAAATCTGCTTCTCCATTTCCTTTTCTTCATTGACTGACCTTGGAATAATGTAACTGCACTATGTTATTCAGTGCATTATTCAAAACATTTTATGTTTTTAATAGATACTTGTACTTTGCTTAAATATTTCTATTTGATGCCATGTTCTACTTCTACTCTACTACCTTTCAGAAGGAAATATTGTACTTTTTGATTTTCTTTAGCTAAAGGTAGGCTCTAAATGCTCTAAATTTCTTTGTAGATTAAGCAAATATAAACAAAACAAATAAATTGTTTATAAAACATGATGCATTATTGTACATTCAACTGTAAAATGGTATATAAAGTAGATGAAATTCGCTTTACTTTCACCAAAATTCTGCTTATATGCTCATTCATCAGTAATACTAATCCAATCATAAAATGTAATACAAGCGATTGTAAGCGGGTATTCTGCATTATAAACTACTTTTAAAACTCAAGAAGGCCTACAATTTGCTGCTAATACATTTGTACTTTTATGAAAGTAAAACTTGGTGGGTATTTTTACAATGGGTCATCTCTGAGATCAATATCACTGATGTCTGCAAACAGGAAGACACAGCTAGCCTGAATCTGTCCAAAGGTAACAAAATCCAGCTACCAGCACCAGTAAAATTCACAAAGTACCATGTCATAGAAACATAAAAGTGATATGTTGTGTTTACAGAGGGTTATGTGCCGGACACATTTTTGGTATGGTACAGTAGGCAGATTTAGTTTCCTATAGACAAAGCCATGCTAACAGTTTCCCCCCTACGTGACAGTGGTATGTTCTCATTTAACTCTCAGCAAGAAAGCGAATAATGGCTAAACATTATATAATTCAATCTTAGAAAAGAAATTAAGGTTGGAACTGGAAATGCTGAATGGAAGATTTGTACTAGAAATGCTGTTTTTTGTGAATGTGTTTGTGTGCATGTGTGTGAGTGGCTCTTTTGTCCTTTTGGTCAGAACTGAATCCGTCCCTCTCTCCTTTCACATATGAGCCTTCTTGTCCAACTTCTCACATTTCCTCTACATCTCCCTTTTATTTCACCCGATACACGTTACTCTCTTCCTCTATTTCCTCTGCCACCTGTTGTTTCACTTAGATGTTTTATGTGATTGATACAGTATAATTTCCTGTACTCGAGCTTCTATGTGGCTTTAGACGCTAAAGACACTAAAAAGAGATACATCAGGTGGAGTGAGAACTCATCTGTATACTACAGCGTTGGCATAGCAACTGCCATCCTACTTTATTATTCCTCTTTGTATTCTATTTTTCACTTACTTTTACATATTTCTCACATACATCTGACGTATGCTGCAGGGCAGCACTGTGGTCTGACCTTTTCATTCAGCGGGTCCATCATTCCTCCTCTCTGTCATTCCCCTCTACTTTCATTGCTCCAAACTCTCCCATCTTTCTCTGCTGCCCCCTAACCTTTGTTGACAATATTAAGGCCTGTGAAAGAAATACATTGTGGCCTGCCACCTTTCCCATTTTCTGTCTGTCCTAATATCCCCCCGGGCCTCTGGCAGCCCTTTTTCCCATTTTCTGTGCTTCATTGTATTGCATTGTTTGTCAAATGTCTTTCTCTCTCTTGCTCTCTCTCTCTCCTGTGTTTTATTGGCGCAGCAGCTGTGAAGAAACTGCTGCCAAAACATAAAAATTTTGCCCAGATGATTTTTCTTTTACATAATTTAGTTGAGTCTTTTTATTTTTGTCGATAAGATGAAAAAACACAAATAGATTACATCGACTGTGCAGGTGAGATCAAAAACCACATGGGCTAACCCTCCACAAGCACACGTGCGTTTGTGTATTTAAACTCAACATTCATTCCTTAAGTATTAACTGATGATCATTTTCGTCATTGATTAATCTCCAGATTACTTTCCTAATTAATACACCAATTGTTTAACCTGTAAAATGCAAGGATATAGGGGAAAATATCCTCCAAAGGTGACGTCTTTAAATATACTTTTTTGTCACACAACAGTTAAAAACCTTAAAGATACCTAGTTTACAATTATATGAAACATTAGTTTACATTCAAGCTGAAACCAGAGAACATTTTCCTTTTTTTCTTAAAAAGCTACATAAGATGATTAATTGGTTATCAAATTAATTAATCAACTAATCATTTCAGTTGCACATATAAACAAAACTTCATGCATACGGTTGCCTTCACTAACCCTTTACCAAAACCATGGTCTAAACCAGTCTAACCTTAATCCCAAACCACTGTCCTAATCCTAAAATACCCTCACTTTAACTGTGTAAACTAAAACCAGGCCCAACAAATAGAGAAGAACAGGCACACTCATAAATTTAGTATATAAGTATATATATATATATATATATATATTAAGTATATATATATATATATATATATTATTATTATTATTACTCATATATATTTCTGTCCCACTGTCCCCAGTAAATGACTTTGATCTGTGACCTTTGACCTTTCCCCAGGCAAGAATGTATCGCTTGTTGAACCATCCACTTTCCATCACTGACCCATCACGAATCTGCCCAGGGCAGAAACAACACATTACTGTGTTTATTTCTTCCTGATGAGGAAGAAACGGATGAAAACGTCCACTGTTGAAATCAAAGAGATACGTGTAGAGCATTTAGAGAATAAAATACAACAAAAACATACAAACACAAATATATACATATTTAATATTGACAGAAATATAGCCTAGTAGGAGGACATATTTTATCTGCGTCATTAATGGACCACTGTTTATCCTCCTTTCACATTAAATGTGTGAGTGACATGTTGACATATGGTTGGTGTTGTATAAATACTTAGAATCATCTTGCACATGATATGATTTGCTTTATTGATGTCTGTCAGGTTGCATAATCGCAGGATAGGCTGACCTCTTATAAGGCAACATGTCTAATCCGCTCCCACACAATTCTGTGTAAGCACTCATCCGATTAAGGGTGCACATAACCCACACAGAGAACCATAATATTAAACCGATTAGGCCAGGTAGAATAGTCTAATTATGGAGGATTATGCTGTATGGACTCTGTAGAGTTGGAATAATGAATTGATGAGTCTGTGAGGAATGAAATCAGAGAATCCTTAAAGTTTCTATGTGCCCAGTGAAAACCCTATTCTACAAGCATGATTTGCGACATCACAAATAGTTTGGAAGCCAATCCCGGTTCAAAACTCAATTTGCGAAATGTCACGTGAAAACTTGAAGCCTCCAGCGCACGTGCACTGATACGTGTCCAACAGATTTTAAATGAAGGAGATTTCATTTCAAAGATTTTAACAAGATAATTGAGCTTTTTTTTTTGCGAAAAGAACATATTAGATACAAATTATTATTCAAAGTAAAGCAATTTAGTCAAAGCATGTCTGGAGGGTATCTTTAATATAAAAAAAACTTGTTACATCTATCTCCTGTAAATTATGCATCAGGCTTTTTTTGTTAATTGTTCATCTTAAGGTATTAATTATTAAGATAATATTCAATTCAATACATCTTTATTTACCCCTGCAAGGGCACCCTCCTCCACGGCATGGTCGTAAACAAGAGATAGCCTATTTTTGTTGTGTTCTATCAATGCGAAGATTAGTCTCTGTATGCCTGGCTGCTTTTGTTGTTGTTGTTGTTGTTGTTGTTGTTGTTTTTTACATTGCGCTCCAGCGTTTTTACCTTTTCACGGGCGTAACAGGTAGGCCATGTAGTCTAGTCTTTTTTATACAGCCGAGGCAGCAGCTCCAAAGGCTGTTTTCTAAGGCTATAGTAAAAATAAATAAATAATAATAAATAACCCAGGTGGGCTACAGTAAATTAGACATTTGTTTTTACAAATCCTGTCACCTGTTTTCAGCGCTCATTTCGCCTTTCTGATTCCGTCCAATGGGAACGAACGGCAGGTCTGGAGGCGGAGAAAGAGGGAGAGAAGTTGGAGGAGAGACTGAGAGGCAGATCCGGGGAGACGGTGAGCTGTAGATTGAGTGGAAGTCGACGGAGACACACATTAAATCACAGTCTTCGCTGCTCATCGCAGGACTGTGAGCCTACTTGACGTCCAGCTTTGCGAGGGTTTTTTTCTTTTCTTTTCTTCGCCTCTTTTGCCGGTTTATGTGGCTGCACATTGTTTGACGTGCAGCCACAGGTTGACCGATTTAATCCAGTCACCATGGATTATTCCTCCTCATCTCCAGTCGATTGTCACTGACGGGATCGACATGGGCACCATCGAGACGTCTCCGAGGATTGAGAAAGAGACGAACTGATCACATCAAGTGAGCAGAGACGGAGGCAACATCTGTGGGAAGCGACGCACAATTTCGAGAGACGAGCGAGGACCTGTGGAAGGAGCTATGTGAAAGGAGGCGAAGCGAAAAGATGACGGGATGGCCGTGACAACATGAAAAAGAAAAAGTGTGGACGTCTATTTTCATCCAGCCAGTGATTCAACACAACTAACCTGGGGGACAGGGACTGAGAGACGAGGTAGGAGGTAGGTAGAGAAAGAGACAGGGAGGAGGGGGCCGTGAAGGTGTCTGGTTATATCATATTGAAAGTAGGTTATTATTTTGGATCAATCAAATGCAACAAAATGCAGCCAACTTATGCTTAATTGAGGCACACACACACACACACACACACACACACACACACACACACACACACACACACAGTCCCAGTACTTCTGCTAACAAAATGTACTCATGTGGAATTATTATCCTTTAGTCCCCCGACCTGATCTCATTTCCATGGTGTAAAGCCAGTGGATCTGACCCATCCTCCTGGCCAACAGCAGTGTAACACAGACATGATTTTTTATGGCATAGACTGCTGGAAGCATTGTGAGCAGCATGCGAGAGAAGGAGAGGACACTGAGAAACAGAGAGAGAGAGAGAGAGAGAGAGAGCACTGAGAGGGGCTGACTGGGCAGCTGACTCAAATGCGACTCAAGGAATAACATATTCCCCAATTATGGCTACTTTTCTTCACTCTGCTGCCCCTCTTTGTCGCTCAACTTCGGCTTTTGGAGTTCAGTCTTTTCCCTCATTTGTTGTAGCTGGACGTAATCCATCACTCCTCCCTCCACCCACTTTCTCTCTGTCTATCCTGTCTTCATTACTACCGTCATGATAAATAGTCTGTATTCGCTCATTTTTCTCCTCTCTTACGGTCTTCTCCTTTTTTGTGTTTGCCTGTAGACAGGTGCGTGGCCACAGCCGTGACCATGGAGCCTCCCCCCTCTCTGAGCTTGGCTCTGCTAGGAGGGAGTGAGGATGAGGACCAGCGGTTCCTCCTTCCCCTGGGCAGTATATCCCATCCCTCCACCACTGGCAACCAGCCAGGATCCAACCACTCCAACCACATGGGAGGATCAAGCCTCGACCGTCTAAATGGCAGCACCCCGTCCCCGTCTCCTGCCACGCCCAGTTTGCCTCCAGCATCGCTCCCCAAGTTGCCCCTGTCATCCTCTGGAGCCCAGCCTCTGCCCCCACCCATCCCCAACGCCCTGCACCCCACAAGCACCCCGCTCTCCTCCTGCCTGGGCTCGCAGCACAGCCTGAGTGGGGACTCTCCGGTGTACAACGCCCTCTTTTACTCCTCCCACTCACCCTCCATGGAGAGGGAGAGGGACCGAGAGCGGGACAGGGAGAGGGGCTGCAAACACAGACAGGCGAGCCCTCTGGTTCACCGTAGGGACAGTAACCCTTTCACAGAGATCGCCATGAGCTCCTGTAAGTACACAGGCGGGGTCATGAAGCCTCTGAGCCGCCTCAGCGCCTCCCGCAGAAACCTCATCGAATCCGACAGCAGCAGCGAAACCAAAGAGGGTGGCATTTCAGCTGTTGCCGGGGCAACGGCCGCTGGGGGACATGACCGACAGCGAGAAGCTCCTCCTACCTCCTTGGTGACCCAGTCCTCTACCAATCAACCCCCAATTCAGAGCCCTCCAGAGATTGTGATTTCATCCAAAGAAGACTCGCCGTACCCAAGAGCCGGCTATGACATCTCCGACTCCACATCCAACCAGATGTCCATCTACCACCAGAATCACGCTCTGGTGGAGAGCAGGCGGGCGCAGCCGGGGAGGGTCAGCAGGCAGGGAGCGGTCGGGGCGGTGGGCACAGGGGCCAGGGGCAGCACCTCCAAGGCCTCTAAACGGAAGAACCAAAACATTGGCTATAAACTGGGGCATCGCAGGGCGCTGTTCGAGAAGAGAAAGCGGCTGAGTGACTATGCCCTCATCTTTGGAATGTTTGGCATCGTTGTCATGGTGATTGAGACGGAGCTGTCGTGGGGCGTGTACACCAAGGTGAGGGGACAGACCAGCGACACTTAAAGGGGCACTCCACTGATTTTACACATAAAGATCAGCTTAATAGTCATGGTTAGTACGACCACAGCTGCATGATGTGTTCTGTGGCTCTGGAGGAGCTCAGTCAAGTGTGAGTAAATAACCTTTCACGGTCATGGCGATGTCATCTGGGTTATCCTGGCCTGGGCTTGGAGACTATACATTTAGAGAAGAAAGCCCGAGTTAAAAACTGAGGGTGTGGAGTTTGAACGACATGGTCATTACCAGGCAGGCAAGGTCAAAGACACAAGTTGCATTATGGGAAGTGCGGGATCCACATTACTAGGGACTACAAGTTGGGATATCTCCACTCCTGCTGCTACGATTTTGACCATTCTGCCCCCAAGTCCCCATACATTATGGAAGTGCAACAACAAATTGGTAGTTTTCCCCTTTAATGTAGCCTCAGTACATACAGCTGTCCAACAAATGTCACACCAGGCTGTCATGATGGCTGTAGCACTGGGCAATGGTGCTTAGCTGGAATATCCTTGGTTAACTTTGGACCTTTTTAAGCATTTGTTGGGTCATTTTTGCCTTTATTTTGCTAATAGCTAGAAAAAGTGACAGGACACATAAGAGGAGAAAGATAGAAAGAAAGAAAGAGAATGACATGTAACAACCAGCCAGATTCAAACCGAGTATTTTAAATGGTACATGTCTTCAACCCCCAGGTCATCAGAACGCCCAAACCTTGGTTTCGGATGGGCCATTAGCCAGATAAGTCAGCTGTCACCAGTTAATCATCCCATTCATGACTGGCACACCCCGGTCCGACCAGGGCTGTGCACTGTACCAGGCTTGACAGTTGCTGCTTCTGGGTGATGTAATAAAACAATGCAGAGGACATGGGGGGCAGATTATCAGTAGGAGTCCAGGATCTCATTTGTCTGTGTAATAGGGAGTGTAATAAGCTGAATCGGCCCCTGGCTGCCAGGGCCTTTTTATTTCGGTTGTCTGTGTGTGTCACGGTGTCAGTGAGCTTTTGAGCATGTTGTGCTCACCTTCCTAATGCAGAGATACTCCTGCCCTCGTTCCGTTCTTTCTTTCAGTCTGACATGTCACAGAGGGCTGGTTTTCATAAGCTAATGAGGTGAAAACACTTCTTCCTCTAAGCAGCTCATCATATATGGATCACTGATCATGTTAAGGAGGATATGGGATCATGAGAGCACAGATGTACAGGTAGTTTATTAGAATAGGCCAGCTGGGTGTGTCTCTCATCTGTATCCCCCTCCTGCTCTGTTTCTGTTTGTAGTCGGTGGTCTCCAGTTGATATTTGGTCTCTCTCTGTTACTGTCATTGCTAGAGAAATCTGCCTGTTCGGTTTCGCTGCCTGTGTCTTCTTTTTCTCTTTGCCTCTGTCTCCCATTCATTACTTTATGAAAATCCCTCCTTTAGAGGCTATGTCTTTTTATTAATGGAAATTCATGGTTTGAATTTGTCTCTCCCTCGTCTCTTTTTCCTTTTTCTATCGACCTATTCTCCTCCCTGAAGGAGACGGCCGACACTTTTGTCTCTTTCTCTGTCTGTCTCTTTTCTATTTCAACTCCACGCTTGGCTCTTTATGTCGTTTTTTTTCCCCCTTTCGTTCTTTCTTTCATACTTTCATTTTCCCCCTCACTTTCGCCCTCCCTCTGATCCTGTGCTCTTCTAGTGGGCGTCAAACTGGGGGAGTGTGATCGAAAGAGAAGCGGCTAGGCGAGAAATGAAAGGTTGTAGAAGGAGAGAGAGAAAAGGAAAGGCGATAATGAAAAGCCTGGTTTAGGTTCTTAAGCTACAACCAATACGGTCCTCATCTGAATTCAATTCAATAAGAATTGATGGACAGCTGTGAATTCGAACAGGGCGGACACTGTGTTTGCCAGTGCGTTCACTCTATTAATCTATGTTCATTAAGGTATCTAGTAAAGAACAGAAAGTCTGAGTTGGGGGAGAATAGTTTGTAAAATATCTTTTGTACCTCGTAGTCTCCTTTCAGTCTTGTACATTTTTAAAAAGAGGTTGAATCCAGAGAGTTAAGTATGCTTCAGCAAAGCCTAATCAATAAATTCAGAGTGCCAAGTTATATTCTGTTTTTATAGGTTGCAGATTTGGTTTGACTCCAACAGATACTGGAGTTCCATCAGACAGTTCAAGCCCTCACTTAGATAATTGAGGTAGAAGGAAGCCCGCTGGTTGTTGTGAAAAATGTATAGAGATCATGAGGATGAAAGAGAGAGCGAAGGAAAGGGAGAGGGAGATAGATTGGCAGACAGCAGAGATAGAAGTGGAGAGATTCATGAAGTGCTTTAAACCAGTCTAGGGGGAACCTTGAATGATTTCTTCAATTGACTATTGATAATCACTTGTCCACACATTCACTGTCCACCCCAGCACACAAACACCTTGCAAATGGATGCTGCCTTTCAGGAGTGTTAGTTTGTGTGTGCTGTGTATTGACAGCTTGTGGGGAAATGTGGTAGGTACAGATCATATTTCATTATTGAAAATATACGTATATATATATATATATATATATATATATATATATATATATATATATCTC
>JAVQJD010012331.1:0-12035 GCA_036023655.1 Nannoperca australis
CTGGTCACCATGGCCGGCTTAAGTTCAATCAGCTGATCCCGGGTGTAAACAAAAGCGGCCATGAAGTTGTTGTTGCGCTCAGCTGACTGCAAGTGAAAGTACCTCCAGAGCGAACAGAAACACCCAAAACCTCTCCAACAGCACATTTGTCGAGGCCACGACACCAACAAGTTAACACCAAACAAAAAATCCATAAGTACAAAGTTAAATAACAAAAAGATTTAAAAGAGCAAGTAAGATGAGCGGAGCAACCGTATCGGGCAGCATGCACTTACAAGCGCATGCGCACACAATGCGCACACAATACAAGGCGGACACACTGTGCTACTTTGAGCTTTGACTTTATTCAACTTCTTATGGTTTACATCTTGCTGAAGTACAGGGGCCTCCTTAGGACACACCTATCTATCACATTATCTACCACAATATTAGCCACTCCAGTCCAGCAGAGGGCAACAGTGTGATGAAAAATGAGCAGTCAATAACAAGATGGCAAGGAAGCTAACTGTAGGCTGTTACCACCTTTTATGTGAGCTATTGCATATTAGCATTGTGTGACAGCCTCAGGGTGGTACCCTTTTTGTCTGTCCTTTTTTGTCTGTCTGTTTCCTTTCTTTCCAGGTATTCTATGGGTGGAGCTGAGAACTTGTTAATGATGTAACACACCTGAGCAGGCTGGGATCAGGAGGCTATAAATCAGCTCATCAAGATCATCTTGGTCTCTTGGTCCTTTGCTGGATGACTGACCCTACCATGTTTGTATGTTAGGTTTCATACTCATACATGCTTTACCATGCACTCAGTCACTGCATACATACTGACTACTGATAGACATATGCTTTACAGATTTACTTAATTAAAATGTTGATAATTCTTTGCAGACTATGTGTGGTCTCCCTCTTTGTCACATACTTTTAAGCCGGGTCGTGACAATTGCTAGAGTCTAGACTAGACTATTTTTGACAACTTAGGGTATAGTTCTGGTATAACTCAGATATAATTACAGATATTTTTGTGACCTAAACAGATACATATAATGGATTTCATTACACCCATAGAATGTATTGGAATATTTTGTTCATTGTAGCACAAGTGCACTAGTGCTCCCTCATCAGGATAGGTTAACTGATGACTCTAAATTGCCCGTAGGTGTGACTGAGTGTGAATGTTTGTCTCTATTGTCAGCCCTGTGACTAACTGTCCAGGGTGTACCTCACCTCTCACCCAGTGCCAGCTGGGATTGGCCCCCCAATCCCTCTAAGAATAAACGTTATAGATAATGGATGAATGGATAATGAGAGTTTATCTAGTGAGTTCTACCAAGCTCAAACTTCAAATTCACTGTGGTGCCCTCTGGGGGAGTTTGTGTGATTATGGGACAGTGTTGTAGAGTCAGTACACCCCCTCCTGAGTTTATTTGCAGACGTCAGAGATGTTTTCCATGGTCAGCTGGCTGGTGACCTCACAGAGCGTGTGATTCCCACACAGCACTGAGAATATGACCCGGGTCCTCGGCCCATAAACAAACCCAGAAGGTCACCCAAGGGTGGACCACACTGCCACTGTGCACTGGCACCAGGATGTGTGTGTGGGTGTGTAATTAACAGAAATCCTCCTGCTGTGTTATAGTTTATTATATATGTGCATATTTTTCAATACTTTCCTCGTACTACATATACTATATGTTGTTGGAATACTTTCATTTAGCATTTCACTTACAGTAGTACACATGCTACATTTTAAGTATTTCTAAGCTTTTAACCTTAAACATTTAGATGTTTATTACTTGGCAGAGTTAGGAGGGTAAAAATTGAATCTCATCTCATCTGTCTGTGTTGAAGAATGTCTCAAAAAGTCAGATAGGGATTTGCACAAAAGTTAAACCTTGGCCATTTGGTAAGGAATATTTGATAATATACACAACCTCATGGATCATTCGCTTATATTTTTACAATCTGTACTTTGTCATAATGTATATAATTGATATACTATTTATATACTATGAACACAACTATTTCCACATGTCTGTCCTGGAAGAGGGACACCTCCTATGCTGCTTTTTTAATATTTCCCAGTTAAAGGTTTTTTGGGGGGAGTTTTTTTTATTGTGATACTGAGCTATATAAATAGTCAAATGAACTCCACTTGACATGTTTAATTATAATCAATGAATCAACTGATAACATAAAAAAGATTACAATTAATTCAATTAGCATTGATTATGTTAATTAATGGCCCATTCCAGGCTTCATGAAGGTAGTGCAAAGCTAAACTACAATGGATACATTAACACATTCTAGTGTTTAAATTATATTTTTCTTATGCTGTATGTTACAGTTGTTCCTGCACAATTATTTTAACAATCATCATTAAAATATTATGTAAAGCTCTGACACATCCATGTCGAGAAACTGCCTCCCCACAAACAAATTTGTACTAAATAAGTTACTACTTGTTAGACATATGTACATTGTACGTTCAACGTGTACACTTATTACATACACTGGGTATATTACCCTATTTACTTTAAACTACTTCATGTATGTGTGCGGGTGGGCTGTCTTGTTAAATAGCAAGCACAATCTTCACTTCTGCAATGTTCCTGCCTTAGCCTTTAGCCAATATGTTGACCATGTAGCCATTTACAGGGTCTAGCCTTGTGATAATGGCATGGGACCTAATTATATAAAGTAAAAAAATGTAATGTGGTTGATCTGAACGAAGTTGACGTGAGATGGATCAAACAGTTGGCAACAGTTTACCCGGGGTGCCACAAACTCTCGCTGCAGACTCACTATGCAAAACAGCAGACAATAACAGTATACGCACTATGATCCTATGCCACTTACGATGGAATCTAAGTTCCATTCCAGTACCTCTGAGCGTGCCCTATGGCAAACCTTGCAACACTTATCCAACTATCCAACCATCAGTGTTGGGGAAAGTGTAAATAGTTACCTTCCAAAGCAAGTCTAATCAATGAAAAATAAGATTCTATGACATCTTATTTTACAAGATAATAAAATGAGCAAGGTAAGTTACTTGTCCAATAAAAGTGAGACTCCACAATCAATGGGAAGAAGAGCAGCAGTACCCCACCTCCACCCCAATCATAGGCAATGACTATCAAAATATGGATGTTATTCTTGAGACTAGACACCAAGTGCTTTATTTAACCTCTAGATTAGTTCCCTGGCTGTTTCTGGAAGATGAGCGAATATGCTCCACCATATAAAGTAAGAGGTGTACAGGACTCTCGGGTGGTTGTGGCAGAAAAGCCAGGGAGAACCCTGGAGACAAATTTACCCCCCTTTCGAGGGTTTACCAGTATGGTAACACCACTAAAAGTAAAAGTATGTTAATTTTTATTGATTAAAAAAAGTCATTAAAAATTGAGCAAACAAGACAGCAGATAATAATAATGCTACACCCGGCTGCAACTCGCCATTAAAAAGTAGAACAAGAAGCATTCAAATGTTGGAAACGTCAATTCCGGTAAGTGCTCAACGGCTGTTGCTGATTTGAGACAACACTACCCTGACAAAAAGTTTGATTGATTCAAATAATCATAATGACTCTATACTGACGTTTTCAAAAAAGTGATATCTTGAAGCAAAACTTGTATGACTTTGACATTGAAGGCTACTGCATAGTCAGATAAGTTATCTCAACAGTCAACATTGGTTTCTTTTCCTAATCTTAACCAAATACTTTTGACTGCTTAAACTTAACCAATCCTTAAAAGATCAAATGTGACAAAAATTATCAATTTGAGTGTTTTCTGATTTGTTATGCTGGTGGGTATTTTTGGACAGTATGGATAATCAATCTACAGTACTTTGTTGTGTTTAGTTTTTTACTAGGACTTGTTTTCAAGTTGTCTTTTTAGTCAAAGCTGAAGGATGAGCAAGCAGACATCATCACAGCTTAATGTGATATAGGGTTTAGTAGGCTTTAAATGGAGTGCCTATCAGTTCATCCTACAGTGTCTGAAACCCTCGCCCTCTACACCTTTCCGAGGTTGGAATAAGAGGGAACTTTGTCCAAAATATTTTCTAATTTTCAAGTATCACACCCACTTCACGTAGTGTTTGGCCATGTCATGGCCATGACATGTCTCTTGAGCTCTTTTGTTTATATGTATATATTTGTGTGCAATACAAACCAAACACAAGTTCACGAATGTCTTTGAGGTGAAGGTGTGGGAAGTTGTCCCCATTAGAAAGATTTTTTTTCGCCTCTGTTTATGTCTTTCAATGTGGCTGCTCTATTTAGCTTTAAAATAACTTGCCATTAGACGTGGTCAGGCATCACTTCGTGCATTATAAAAATCTTTGTACTTTGTGATACAATATTTTGGGATTATATATATATATTCTTTTTCTTTATAAATTCGACTTACCATGTTTAATGTTATGCACCAAAATACCCAAGCAAATTATTTGTATGTGTAAACCTACTTGGCAATACTTCTGATTCTGATTCTGGTCTTGAAGGCAATAAGTAAGCCCCTCTGTGAGCTGCTTAGTGGCCGACAGTCGAAGCCCAGTTTCTTCCAAAGGAATTAATGTACATTTTATCTGTATAAATGTGAAGCAAGGTGTAGGTCTGTCCACAGTTAAAATAACGATACAATGATTGATCCCTGCCTGTCCCTATCATGGGACTGTGTTTCGAGCCAGACTGTGGCCTCGGGTTGAGGCTTAAGGGCAGGAAACCTTTCAGGTCTTGTGATGCTACTCCTTGGCTGCTCCAGGTGAAGACATACTGAGAGCTATCTTAAGCCACGAGGTTAAACATAGACAGCTCCTCCTCCTTGGAGCATACTGACAGTGTCAACGAGTGCACAGCCTCCTTATGCTGTTAACTCACATTACACACAGACGCTTTACGAGTTACCAGTGGGCAGCATGACACACACATCCAGCACTGATGTAACATTTGCACCTGAGAACTCTTTAAAGGGGTCTTTTATTTGGCCTGATTTTGTTCTTATTTAAATACATAGACACTGTGTTGGGCAGGTTACTTGTTCATGCAGTAGGCTGGTTCAGACCAAAGATTCAAGACGAGACAAAACCATTTTAGAACATTGCAGGGCAAAGTTGCAGCAGTGTGAACTAGACCATCTCAGTTCGCCTCAATAGCGAAGTCAGCTGGTCATCTCGACCCTTTAGTTTTTTTATTTTCGCAATTTCAACAATACTAGAAATGCAACTATAGCAAGTAACTCACTATCACTATCTTCATTCATGTTTTGAGATGCTACAAATGATATCTAGATACAAAAAATGCCTGAAATGCTGGCAGATAGAACAGAGACAGAGTAGTTGCTATGTAAATGATGCACCGTCTCATCTATTCACCTGGGTGTAAACTGGCAGGTTTCAGATTGTTCCAGTGCATTGCAACGTTAAATGTTACTTACAGCAGCAAGGTTTTATGATTTTGAACAAAGCCCCATCCTCACAGTGACAGACATCGAGTTTTATTTTATTATTTTATGTATTTTACAACACAGGTTGCACAATGAAATGTGTACTAATTTGTGTACTGAATTTGGGTCTGGGGGAATGTAAACAACAAGATAATGTTGATAATATGGTCAAAATCTTAACATAAAAAAAACCTCTTACATCTTACATAAATTACATTCTGTCTGTGCAAAACATGGTCCTCAATCAAATGCAATAGCTCAATCCGGGATGTTGTGGTGGAGTGAGGTCTCTGTAAGATATGGGCACAACAGTCTCTTATTTACTGAGTTACTTGTTTTACATAGTGAAGCAGCCTTGGGCCCAATCAGGGTTAGCCTAGTTAACTTGCAGTAGCGAATGTTCAGGCTGGACTGGCCAGGTGGTCGGAACATGTAGTGATGGTTCTAGGGTCCGCTGCACTCCATTATTATGTAACCCCCTCACCATCAGCTCGTTATGGGAAAACACTTAGTTATCAATAAAATGTGAAACCCTGGTCCAAGCATTAATGCTTCATAACTGGTGAAAGAGCCATCTCACGATTTAATATGCATGTCTAGGGTAATGATTATTCTTGCTTCTATTGTAAATCCAAAGGCTGTAGGGAAACATGGTTTTGATAACCATTACCGTGTTACTGTAGAACGTGTAGTTTACCTTAATCAATGCTACCACAAAGAAGAAAAAATACACACACACACACACACACACTGCGTTTTGTACTCACAATGTATTCACATGGAAGACAACTGTTGCTCACATGAAATTAACAAGAAACCCCAAATGAGACCCATAAGAAGAAATAAAGAAGTCCTGATTGTTCTGATAGTAAAGTTCAACCTGAGTGCACTATGTTCGAAGTTTTATAGCAAGCTTGCTTTATGGTTCCTTGGTGCACTAACGTTGGAGCTCATGAAGAAGTTTTACAGCAGCGTCTCCGCTGTATAGAATAGAAAACCCACCGCATCTGACCATCTCACCAACCGGTCACGACCTGCAACAGCATCATCCGAACTGAAAGATGTGATGCAGAGCAAAGGTTCACTCTCGTCTGAAGTCATCTGGTGTAGCTCCAATGTTAGCAGCAGCCTAGCTCAACCAGCTAGCTTGCGCCATGGCAAGAAAAACACTCAGTCCCAACATAGCATTTTTAAAATTACAATGAAAATTACTAAATGTAATATTAGTTTTGAAGGTATTTCATCCTACAAATACTTTATACTTACAACAAAAGATACTTGCTTGTAAAACACAAACAATTTACTCATGCAGAGGTAAAAATATGATCCCCCACCCACACCAACACACACACTGGGTTTTCTATTGGTGTGTGGGAGACTGAGTCAGAGTTGTGTTGCTCACAGGTCAGACTGATCAGGGAAGTCGTCTGCTCCAGTTTGTCATTAATGCAGGCTCCACCAGCAACAAGCAGCCCACACCATTAAACTGGATGTCAGATTTCTGGGTCCATATAAACATGTGTTTTTTAGTATGTGCAAGCTCACATGTAAAACCTCTTGAGATTCATCTGAGGTGTGTGAAAGCCTGCTTCGGTACATAATATTGCCTCCTGGTTACACTTATATTTCAGTGTCACCAACTTTCCAACAAGCTACTCATAGCCCAAATATTTATCTGAAGGTAAGAACCCAGCAGTGTCAGACTTGGGGGCAGAAAAATATCTGTGATTAGTCTGTGATTAAGGCAAACTTATCCACTCGGAACCAGATCAAATGCCAATACAGATATTTGCTAGACAAGTCATAAAGTCATAAATTAATGATGGTATGACTATAAATAAATTATTTAGATTACTTTTTTTTTTCTTTCTCTTTGTTTAGTTTAAACCTTTCTCAAAGGGAAGGGAAAGAACTTCACTTTAAAATAACTCAACTTAAAAACCTGAAATAGTAAAGGCAGCTCATCCACTGGTTAAGTTATTAACATATTATACAATATGATTATATAATACAATACGATGGCTGACAGGACAGCCAGTAATCTAGAGGTCACATTTCCCCTGGACCAGCATGAAACGGTCCATGACAAGGTGTCTTCATATTGACTAGAAATTTGCTGACACACACACACACACACACACACACACACACATAATTCGTAGTGGGTGTCACAAACCACATGACAATTCTTTAAAGGGGTCTTTTAATTGTTCTTATTTTATTCTCATGTACTCTAACAATACTTAACAATTAATTCATCTTAAAATTATTAACAAAAAAGTAAAGACACTACTAACCTGTAGCAGTAATTAGTTCCATTGCTTGTTACATTCTATTTCATTACTAAGCCCAGCACTATCAGAGGTGCCTCCAACAACATAACATTGTTACAACCTCTCATGGCATGGCCGGTAAAAAAGAAAAATACACACATATAAACACACACACACACACACACACACACACACACACACATATATAAACATACACATCAACTATGCACTATTTTTCATTCTCAGTGGAAAAAATAAGAAATGTTATTAAAAACATTCTCATGAGGTGACCTGCTCCAATTACAGGCAGAAAATGTTTGGGCGCACAAGGAGGAATAAATAATAAATAAAAATAAATAAATAGAGCAGGCAGAATAGGCAGATGCTCAACATTTTGAGTAAATCATTTTAACTTGTGTTTCCTGCTTAAACAAACTCAATACACTACGCATGATATTACACATACCTGGCACAGCATGGATACCTTCATTAACTCACCCGGATCTGACTGTAAACTGACCTGTGATCTTTCCTAACACTGGTGAGCTGTTCTGAATGATTCACAGTATATACAGCGACATCATGAATAGCTGGCATTGGTAAACACGTCATGACATCAGCTGCCTGTTCACTGCCATCATTCACATTTTGTGTTGCTCACCTTTCAATATTCAAACATAGAAAAAACATTTACAATAAAGACAGACTCTCTTAAAAATTTGATTTTGCCATCTTTGGGGGTCCGAAACCCCTGAGACCCATCGTATTTCACACACTGGTTACAACACTGCAGATGCCCATAGCCATCTAAAATGACTCCCTTGTTTACACAGTATTCATGTCAATGTTCAAGAACTCCAACTAAAGAAGGTTTGATTTTAATGACTAATAACCTTTCCTCTAGCACCTCGATCAGAACAAACAATATTTTTAGCCCCACTAATAGGAAGGTTTTAAGTATAGAAAATAATTACCATGTGGTTTGTTTCTTCAAACACTTTAATACATTTAAATTAAAATAAAACAAACATGGTGGCTGGCTTCTAGAGCTTTCCCACCACAGGCTCAGGCTTGAGTCTGGTGAGTTCTTTCAGCGTTAGCTTGCTAAGCTACAAGGGCCAGGCTTTAAACAATTCTTATTCTATCTCTAGCACCCCTCACCTGTTTTAAGGCGCATTATTTATTATACTTATTTAGCTAGTTAGGTGAAGGCCTGGGGCCCCTCCAATCTGTGTTGCTGCTAATGATTGCACTAATGGAAAGACATGTTTGCGCACAACCCAGCTGTGTAATGGTTCCATAGTAAGTGACTTAGCTCTTGAAAGCTTATTTAATGTAGTGATGAGTGCCACATTGTACCTCCAAAGTTTGTTGTAGTCTCCTGTTTTGTTGAGGGGTTTGAGACAAGTTCTCCAGCATCTGCAAGGGGAGCCCAAGACATTCCCAGACCAGTAGGGATATATATAATTCTTCCAGTGTGTTCTGGGTCTGCTGAGGGCTGTCCTCCCAGTTGGACATGCCCATAAAACCTCCAGAGGGAGCCATCTGGGAGACACCCTGACCAAGTGCCCAAACCACCTCAACTTGCTCCTGATGCTAGGAGGGAGCAACAGAGCTACTTTAAGCTCCTTACAGATGTCCAAGTTGATCTCTACGGGTGAGACCAGACACCCTGCTAATGAAATTGATTTTGGGGGCTTGTATCTGTGATTTCGGTCTTTTGGTCACTGCCCAAAGCTTATGACCATTGGTGAAGCATGGAACATAAATGGACTAGTTAAGAGCATCAGCTTCAGACCAGAGGTTACTGGAGGACATGGCTGGAGAAAAGGGCTACCCAATCCAAACCTGCATAACCTGGAGAAAATGGATGGATGAATGCTTTAGAGACAGACATGATGTTGGCCCCCCTCAGCTGAAATTGTTTCTACAGGGGCATGTTTCTACCCTGTCACCACACAATAATGTTGATATTGGATGATTCTGTACCCTAGTGTCACAGTCTGTCTCCCTGTCCCTCCTGTTTTGCCACATCCCTACTTCTTCAAAACTAGTCATTGCCATTCCTTACCTGTCCACCAGATGCCCTCAGACATTTTCACCAGACTTCCTCATTGACTTGCTCTCACTTCTTTCTACATATAAAGAACAAAGGATCTGGGCTGGTATATCTTTTTTTGCCAGATAAACTGTGAATGGAGCAAACTGATCAAAAAGACCAACCAGACAAATGGCCTGGGTCTAAATAGATCTGTCTCTAAACCTAACTAATTAAAGGCTGTACTGGTGGCAGTGATAGCCAAGGTTATGCTTAATAGAGGGAGCAAAACAAAATGTTTCATGTTACCCTGAGGTTGCAGTGAAAGCATTAAATGTTAATGTTTTCATTTATTAGTCATTCCTTGTTACTTTGATGTGAACATAGTAGACATATAGTTGGATTACTATATTATTTAACTTCAACATCTGTTTTGCTCATTATCAATAGAATTTATGTTTGACCTTATTCAAATATAATGTAATTTCCAAAGTTGTTGTGACTAACCTGCATGCACCATTTCTCTTTCCTTTTATGAGATGGTTAAACTTAAAGCAACACATTCATTGGATTCAGATCCACAAGTTGAGACATGATTATTCACTACAGGGCTGGGCTATAATTCCACAGTCATATAAAAAGTCAGAATTTCACAGAGACTGAAAACTGGTTAACCTGAATTAAAAGGACCATGGGAGTTTCACAAAATTAACCTCTTAGCTCTGTGAATGAAGTGTAGGCTCAAATATCCCAACAATTGCTGCAATGAAAATTTGTAATTTTTGTTTTGTTTTAATTTTATTTTGGGCAGGTTGTGATCATTTGAGTTACTTTCTGTACAATTCACCAGTTTCCACCTACTAAAAGGTTATATTCCAATCAATTGGTCTCCCTGTCATCCAAGGTATATGATAATAAGTCTGAGGCTGACATGGCAAGTTTAGTAGGCTCAGCTCAACACGCAATGGCTGACAACAGACAACAAAAATCTAAATGTAATTTCAGTAAATTTTTACTATTCTGTCTGTGATAAAAAGCTTGCAATTGGGCAAGTTGGGCTACTTTTTATCATTTCCAATCTGGCAACACTGGGTGCTTATAAAGATTGAGATGAGCAATGTGACAGAAAGGTAATGACTTATTACCACCCACGTATCTATGTTCCTCTTCCCTCAAAAGCCTTTCAGCACAGATCACATGGTTCCACCTTTACTTATTTAAAAGACAAAAATCCAAGTGAAAGATTGTGTTCATTGCAACAATAGCCTGGATACAGTACAGTTAAAAAGAGGTAATGAGATAATTCAGTTTTTTAAGATTGTACCTTTTCTGTGGGGGAGGACATGATTTTGTCCTGACTGGCACAAGGACAATTGGATGTCACTGCGAATTGAGCGTAAAGTCAGCATAACTAAAGCAAGTTCCCAGAGAATGGCATTAGATATTGAGAAAACCTTATGATGCAAATTCACAGTTCTCTCATCAAGCATCATACCAAGATGGTTACCCACATAGCAAGCATAGTAAGACCAGACAAATGGAACATAAGCCTACTTTTTTTTTTATTGTTGACTGCATTTGCTGTTGGTCACCAAAATTTCCTAAAATGAACTTACGATTGCACTTGCCATTTGTCCTCTTGAAATGATAATCAAAAATGCTCTTCTCTGCAAGTCTTTTGAAGCCTGTGTGTGTTCTGTTATAAGAAAAAAAAAACACATACAGTGCATCCGGAAAGTATTCACAGAGCTTCACTTTTCACATTTTGATCTGTTACAGCTTTATTCCAAAATGGAATAAATACATTTGTCTTCAAAATTCTACACACAATACCCCATAATGACAACATAAAAAAAGTTTGTTTGAGATTTTTGCAAATTTATAAATAAAACAACAACTAAGAAATCACATGTACATAAGTATTCACAGCCTTTGCTCAATACTTTGTTGATGCACCTGTGTCTGCAATTACAGCCTCAAGTCTTTTTGAATATGATGCGACGAGCTTGGCACACCTATCTTTGGGCAGTTTCGCCCATTCCTTTTTGCAGCACCTCTCAAGCTCCATCAGGTTGGATGGGAAGCGTCGGGGCACAGCCATTTTAAGATCTCTCCAGAGATGTTCAATCAGATTCAAGTCTGGGCTCTGGCTGGGCCTCTCAAGGACGTTCACAGAGTTGTCCTGAAGACACTCCTTTGATATCTTGGCTGTGTGCTTAGGGTCGTTGTCCTGCTGAAAGATGAACCGTCGCCCCAGTCTGAGGTCAAGAGCGCTCTGGAGCAGGTT
>JAVQJD010012332.1:0-50325 GCA_036023655.1 Nannoperca australis
TCCCACCATGAGCAGCACTAGGCGACAACGGCAAGGAAAAACTCCCTTTTAACAGGTAGAAACCTCGAGCAGAACCAGGCTCTAGGTGGGCGGTCATCTGCCTCGACCGGTTGGGTTGAAAGAAAAGGTATAGCAGTACTATACCAGTATATACCAGTTTGCAGTTTATACCAATTAGTAAATGTGCAATTATGTCCCTTGGCTGTTAAAGTTGCATATTAGCCTACCAGCAATCTGTGCAGTGAAGTACACTTCATATACACCTGACCTGACAATTGCTGTATGCAAGTTTGCTAATAACAGGCACCATTAAGAGCCTGTCTGGTAGCACCGCATCTGATAAATGTTATTAATGCTTTATATTAACAGGCCCCCGGCCTCCTGTCATTTTGAAAAAGTGGCAAAGCAAGTTGAGTATCCCGGATATACTATGTCAGACTTAGCTTGTTATGGAGTTCTGTCCCCAAGTGGCTACAACACTTTAAATCAACGTAGCCAGCCTTGTGTCTAAGTTATTTAGTTAGTTGGGATGTCCTCTTATAAATATATATATGTTTATTAGCTTTTGTACTGACCTTCCTTGATTATAAATGCTGTTGTCATTAGCAAAGTAATTTCCATATTTTGAGGTGGGGCTTACTCATTGACCTCATACGATTACATTATTTCTGCTTCAAAGAAGTATTTGTAGAATGTATTCTTCACTCTCTTGTCTTCGTACATTTTAAATCAGGCATGTGTTGCAGTGGTGCTGAAATTAGTAATAAATGTTACTGATTTTGGTTCAAATTCACACAACAACTTACTTGAATGTGTCTGTTCTTGCTCAGACACAATAAGTATGACGAACATTAAAAAACATTCAAATAAATACCTTAAACATTTTTTAAATAAAACACGTTTTATTTGTACTTAAATGACCACATACCTAGTGCTTACAAACTATCAAGTCTAGTTTGCAAGTGATGGCTCAAATGACCACTTTTATCTATGTGGTTCTCTTTTGTTTGAGAGAATTCTACCATGTTTTAGGGAGAGAGAGAGAGAGAAAACACTTTTAAAGCCACTTAAAAATTGCATTACCTTCTAACCAAAAATCCACTGTGGCTCTTAGTTTCTGACTTTTTTGTTGCAAGGTATTCACATATAAGTGATGATATGAAATTATCACAAACACGACTCCCTCTCTTAGTTTCTGTCTCTAATTAGCAAACAGAGACTCCTTTCATTATTTGCGCTTTTTTCCACTGTTACGTAAAAAGCTCTGGAGCCTTCGGAGCCAGTGTCTTAGACACAACAGCAGCTGAGCCGGAGCTGTGAGTTTCTGCTGTTAGCAGAGGGGAGGAACACCAAAACTGTTGATAATCGCTGGATTCGAAACAACAGGTTCTGTCCAAACCACTCGGCCCGCTTAGCTGGAGGAGGAAACCACATATTTGAGGGTGAAATGTGTGCGAGGAGGAGGACAGGAGTGAATGGACAGTCTGTGAGGGAGTGAGCAGGGTGTGTAAGGGCAGAGAGGTAAATGGAGGACAGGAGCTCAGGTATTGGTAGAAAGGGGGGGTAGTGTAGTGATGACTAAGGTTGCTAAAGCTCTGAACAGCCCCGCTTTTGCTCTGTTCACATGAAACATGCACACACGTCCACATCCTTCCACAGAGTCAGACAAAGGCCAAGGTTAAAGGTCACCTCTACTGAGGGGTGTCCACCTGGGGAGGAACCAAAGGTTGAGCCCAGCGGGATGGAGGTAGTGGACACATTCCTAATAGGAGCGCTGGATGATGGGGGGGGGGGCTGCAAAAACAGTGCAGAAAAAGACCTGCGCAGAACGAAACAGCTGGTCCATGTTGAGTAACTCACAGCCCCCAACCACATCTGGACGCTTGCTCCATGACTTTTGTCATCTCTAACCGGTGAACAGAGCACTTCTATCCACAGAGACACATCGACAGCCCCCCCCCCCCCCCCAGAGATCCAAATGGATACAGACAAAACTTTAGAACTACTTTCTCTTTAGATCTCTGTGTTTTTCTAATGACGGAATTATCCTTCTGCGAACATGCACATAAATGATCTAAGTAGCAAAGGACGTTATGGTTGACTTTAGAGGCTTGAGGAGGGAACTGACGTACACTCATTCTGATTGGCCGATCTAACATCTGTTCAGGAGGAGGCAGGTTTGAAACGGAACACTGTTACAACTCAAATCCTAAAAGCATAAAAGAAAACAGCCACACAATCATCTGAGAAGGACACCTGTGCACGCTGGAACCTTTAGTCAAGTCTTAAGGTATTTACTTGGAGGGCACCCTGTGAGTGTTAAAGTACTTTTAAAGTGACATCCTGGTCAGTTGTTGCTGTGGTGTTTTCTTAGTCTGTTCAGTCGTGGATGATACCGCTTCTGTTTCTCAGTTCTTTTCTTCTAAACAACCTGCTGCTGCAGGAAACAAATGAAGCAAATCGTTCCCTTCTGTGATGGAGCATTTGTCCTCAGAAAGACCTAAAAAACAGCCAATGTAAGTTTCATCTGGTTCTTTGGTTTGATGCTCAGATATTTTTTCAAGGAATATTTATTTTTCAGAATATAAACAGAAAGAGTTCTCCTATGAGCCAACAGCCGAGAGAGAGGAAAAGAGGAAGGTGTCTGGTGAATATAATGGTGACGGCGAAAAGAAGCTGATTTCTTTCATTTTTCATCAGAAACTCATAAGCAAGTCACAGATGAGGACTCGACTCGAGCACCGTGTCCTCTGCAGTGACCAGGAGGAAGAGAATACATTGTTTACAGCAGAGACGGTGTTTGTCTCATTTGCTCCAACAGACATCACTAAGTGAACGACACAAAGGCAGAGAGAAATACTCCCACGTAGGACAAAAAGGTGAACATTTAAGGGAGTGTAAAGAGATGTCACGCCTTTTTATGGGCTTATCCACTGACCTCCAGCAGCCAATCAGGTGGCAGCTTTTGGAGACGACGCTTGAAGGTCCAGGATTTTCTGAGGACGGGACAATGGGATTACACGGCACTCACACACACACACACACACACACACACACAACAGAGACATGAGAGAGAGGAGAAATGTGTCTGTGTGTGTGCGTGTGTGTGTTCATACATGCTTTCCTGTGTGTGTGGGAGGACCAAAGCATTCAAGAGTGGGTAGTTGGGTGGAGGTGTGTTACTTACGACATAGTGCAGCGTGTGTATGTTTGTGTGCAGGCAGGTGGGTGGTAGCTTTTCAAAAAGCAGACCATTTAATTGAATTCTGTGCAGCTCCTTGTTATTCTAGTCATGACTGAGAACCGCTCCATGTTGTCCCAGCAGTGTGGGAGGGCCGGCCCTACCTGCAAACACTGGCTCGTTTGCACCCTGTGTGTGTGTGTGTGTGTGTGTGTGTGTTTGCGTGTGTGTGTGTGTGTAGAGGCCGGGGTTGTGAGGTGATTGTGGTTGCGCTGGTGTTTTTCTAGCGCAATTCGAGTCCCGATGTGGTAACGAGGAGGGGAAGTGGTGAAAGTCAGCCCTGAACCTCACCCCGAAAAGAAAGTATGAAACTGCCAGAACATTTATACAAAATATATGTGAGTGTGTGTGTTTGTGAGAGAGAGAGAGAGAGAGAGAGAGAGAGAGAGTGGAAGTGAAAGAAGAGATTTGAGAATGAGTGCATGTAATGCCATCAACTCGTTGTCCTTTTTACAATGCAATCCAAAGACAAAATAACATAGTCACTTCGGCAGTAGAGAAGATATGCTGGCTAATGAAATGAATAGAGTCTAAGCAATTACAAGCTTAAACGATGATGCATAAATTTCATTTATAGATAGATTTCACCAGGGCTTATCTCTGAGAAACACTGTAATAGGATTCAGCTGGAAGGCAAGAGAAGAAAGATGTGTGGACAGGGGTGTGCGTGTGTGTGTGTGTGTGTGTGTGTGTGTGTGTGTGCTACAGGGAAGTGAAGCTTTATATGTGATTGAGGAGATTGGTAAAAGGTGACCAGGATTCAGGATAATGACTCCCCGCAAAACAAGGACACCTAAAACCTTAGTGGATCGCAACATGGTTAACGATTGGTTTCATATTACTGTAGCTGAAGGGTAATTCTCCAGGGAGATGTTTAAGGTACGAGCTAAATACAGCACAATGACAATCCAATCAACCCTTTACTCCACACACACACACACTCAAGGATGTTCTCTCTGACCTCCTCAGTTGTTGACCCTGGAGTCCTTTGACTGTTGCAATTGGAAACACGCTTGTGTTTTGTGCTTGTGTTGCAGATTGTTTCTTAAAATCAAAGGAAATTATCAAATGTGAGGAGTCACTGTGACAGTAATTTAGAAATCTGTGCAGGTATCATTAGGTGGAATTTGAATTGAAAAGGCTCAAAGCAACCCTGATGTATATTATATGCATCCCTTTATGGTTTCCATATTTAGAAATAAAGAGATTTCAATACTGTACTGACCAATAACCTTTTCCTCTCTACATCCCTTATCATATGCAGCCCTTGTGTTATGTTCAGCATAGCATGTTATGTACATTTCCAACGTGAGGGCTTCTTAATTATTCACCCAAGAGAAAGTCAAATCAATAACAAGCCCATTGATTTTTGAGAATAACCAATTCAGTCAATAGAATCTTATACTTACATATACTGAAAATATATATGTATCTTATTACATACCAGTATAGGCCATAATTCATACCATACATGGAATCTTAAAATCCAAGTAACAGTAAAACATTTTTTTTTTTTAAATGATTTGGTCCTCAAGGGTTAAGTTAAGAAATGTATCAGGAACTCACGTTTTCATTGTGACTTGAAAGTGTAATGTGTGTTTGGTCTGTAAAGACCATCAATATATTTAGGATGGTTTCCTGTGTCTCACAGGTGATAAATATATATAAATATATATATATATACACAGATTTTCAGTTCAGTATGCTGACCAGTGTGTTAAAAATGGAGCTCTGAAACAGGAATTTGTCACATCAAGTGGCATATTAACCTGCCCCTTTACACCCATATGCACCCTCACACACACACACACACAATGTCTCTGTGTATGTTCTGCTATTTAGTGGTTGAGTAAATGAACATGATATTTAAGTGACTGCTATTTCCTGAGCACAGGCTTTTCTCTCCTCCTCCTCCTCCTCCCAGCTTTTCTCTAAATTTCCCTGGGGAGCTTCAGCCCCCTGGGTTTGGCTCAGTGTCAGAGTCCCGGCAGCCATGATACTTCATCAGACTTTTGCACCATTATTGGCAAGAGCACTCCATATCCTCTTAGCAGTTATAGCTTTTCAATTTTCCTTTAAAATGCTGAGCCCAGCAGAACATATGGCAATATCTTGGCTTTAAGTCCAGAATTGGACTGAAAGCCTGTAAAACAGCCGTGCATCTTGAACATGCAGCCACAGGCTACACATTCTGACCTTTTTGGAGTTTCAGAGCAGCTGCTGTAACCACTGTTAAAGGCATTTATAATAGGCACAATTACAAGATGCTATTGGAACCGTTTGACACAGTAATGTTATGGTGTGAGTTGTCCTATAAAGCATTATTCCACCACCAAACCACTCTGGGGACCCATTCAACATGATGGCAGGGTCAAACCTTCTGTCACAGTCTTCCACCAAAACACACACACACACACACACACACACACACTCTCTCCTGCCACCTCAGGTAGTTACAGTTGTACAACTGCAGACTGCTGGCACTCCACCCACAGTCAGTGAGAGGCGTCCCACTCACACCTGCTTTCCCTTAAAGCTGAAACACCAAATCTTAACTGAAAATGTCCACAAACACCGTCCTTTGGAAGCAGAGTGCGTCAGTGCTTCTGGGGAGACATACAACATCAGAGAGAGAGAGAGAACTATCAAATATGTTCACCAGCTATTGTATCATTTTCAGCTTCTCAACAGACTATGGATTTTTTGTCCATTCCATTACTTATTCATGTTGGTGGAGGGGCTGAGAGTGAGGGGGGCAGGAGGAGGTTGACCCTCTCGGAAACCTAATCTGGATCAATAGGGTTGACCTTGGGCTGGGCTGTTAACAGACAGACTGGACTGAAAGGGAGGTTCTGACAGATCACTGAGGGGTATACAGGTCCTTTATTTATATAGTAGCTTAACATTTTGGGAAATGTGCTTATTTTCATTCTTGAAGAGAGTTTGTTGAGAAGATTGATTCAACTCTCTTGTCTACATGCTAAATAAGAAGCTACCGCCAGCAGCTGATTAGCTTAGCTTACCAGGAAACGCTAGTTAGCTTAACTACTAGCTAACCAGCAAAGAAATTTAGTACATATTACCTGTCACGTTATATCTCCTTTCTTTAATCCATACAAAACCTGAAGGAACAACACGTTGTCGTTTTATGGACGGGTAATGTGCCCGTCTGTTTCTTGTCCAGGTGCAGTCACTTCCTGGAATCTCTTCCCCTACTGCTGGTTTTTATGCTAAGCTAAGCTAACCGACTGCTTGCTTCATATATAACATATAACAACATTATTGATCTTAAAGCAAAGAAGCCTTTTTTCCTAAAATGGGAAACTATTTATTTAACCCTTTTGTTCTCCTGACATTGACTTTGCTTCATCATTGCTTGGGGCCTCATATACCCCATCAGTGTATGTGAAAAGACTGTGACCTTAATGAAACCGAATATAGAAAAGCAGTACAGTGGTAACACTTATCTGTGCCACAAACTGGACTTACAAATTTGGTGACAATTGGGTGGAAATTAGCACAAAGCATTAATTGCACCAAATATCTCATGTTTTATAGGTTATATGGACCATGCACGGACAAATATATTTTAATTTAGTTATCGAAAAGTCATTCACAAAGACATCTGCAGTATGTTATGTTGCATAGTTACAATGCTTGTGTTTGGGGTCAGTTATAGACCCTATAGGGGTCTAACTCCCTGTTAGACTCTTATAAACAAAATGTGAAAAAAACTCCAATAACACAAATTCAAGAAAGCCCCATTTTGGATTTGGGAGAGTAGTGTCGTGTAAAACACCTGTTAACCCCACTCACAGATACAGAGCATTTTACAGCTGGTCTCTCAGTGACTGTCATGACCCGTCCTGCCTGACTCCTGACTGTTGTGAGTGCTTTGGTTATTTTCAGCCTTTATCGTATGTGTGACTGGTGTGTTTTAGTTTGTCTGTCTTGCTTGTCCCCCCCACCCCCATCGTAGACTGGCATCTACAGCCAGTCCCTGCAGGATTGCTGCGCCACAGTTTGTTAATGTGCCACGTTTCTAGCTCTGAAGTCAGTTGTTTTGCCTGCCTGCCGCCCTGTCAGTCTGTGAGTTTTTGTGTCTGCTTGCCAGTGAGCCTGTCTCTCTCTGTCTCCAGGATTACCTGCCTGCCTGCCTTGCCAGGTTGCCAAGCCCGCCAGCTAGCTCTCATCCTCAGGAATCCCTCTGCCAAGCCCCCTCCTGGATTACTCCCCCTCACCTCAGCCCGATACTCCACCCAGCCACCATCTCACCTTTCCTGCCTGCCTTCACAATAAGACTTGTTTTTTCACCTTACCTGCTTGTCTGGTGTCTGCATTTAGGTTCATCCATGATACGTGACAGAAATAATGTGACATTTTCTGTAGCACACTTTTAAAACATGTAATGCTTTTAAAACCTTGTTTCTGAGCAATTCTCTTAAAATGAGGAAATGTCATAAAGTATCAAGCTGATGAAACAATGTTAAATGTGTTTTTATGAGCTGGTAAAGAAGGACAGACAGAAACCTTTTTGTTTCCTTTTACATTTTTGAAGCGGTCCCTTATAGTATTTTATATTGTAATAATGACTTAAATATTAAAGGTGTAAGCAACAATCTCATGCTGTGAATTTAAAACTCTCAATAATAATATCATAACAAACCCAGAAGCTTGTAATTGATGTATTTTATTGTGAGATGGGGACTCATAAAAAAAAATTAACAAAAAGAAAACAAACCAAAAACAATCACTATAAAAAAGATGAGGGTGTTAAAAGGTGGAGGGGAATATAAAAGCGGGCATGGTCTTGACATTATAAAGTAACAAATTGGCACAAATAATAACATAAGAACATACGTCAATATTATTTTGGCTTGGCAAAAAGGACAGTTTGTGTGGTTAAGGATAATCCTTCATTAAAACAGCACACACTCATGCTATTAGACATACTATTAGTTTTCAAAAGTTCAGTAGCTTTATATTAGAGAGGGGAAAGAAAACTAAACTAACATGAGAATGGATGCAGGGAGGTCACAGGTTCCAATTTTCAGGCTTGCAGGGTGCGAGTTTCTTTTTTCCCAAGGTAAAACATAATTTTGTTTGTTCGAAAAACATACTTCAGTATGCTGGAGTCTCATTTTTCCAGGCTTGTAGTTATTTGCCTTTGAATCATTTTTTTCCATACTAAAATATATTATCGTATTAATACAAACTACAGTATTGTACACTACATAGTGTAATAAATAACCATAAAGAAATATAAAAAACAAGACACATAAATATAAAAGTTCTCTATGACTAAACAGACATACCCATCTCCTTGGGGGTGGAGATAATACTGCCATTGCTGAAAACATACAGTACACACACTGAAACAGAACATTAAACAACATAAGAGACAAAAAATAATACTGATGGGTAAAAACATTGTTGAATTAAACTCCTGGGATTCATATTTGCCTACATTTTGTTACCTGAAAAGACATCTGAGCGTTTCATGGTGTGTTAAACAAGTGCACTGAATGAGCTTTAAAAAGGCAGGACACAGTTAACATTTAGAAATTATACTTGGATCATCATCATCCATTAGAAAACATGTGCATTGTAATTCATTTAGCCGCTCAGATTAGAATTAAAAGCAATTTATCTAAAATCTAAGATACAAGAATATGTGGTAGGCTAAACTCTACGCTCTCAGGTGTGGTGACGAGCCAAAGTCAACAGTATTCCGGCTTATTTGTTGATCTGGGACCCGGCAATACCTGATCAGAGCTGCTAAACTTCAACAGCAATATTCAATGGCACTTTTGATATGCATGTTTCTCTTGTTTCAGTTGATTTTTTGCATATGGCTCGGAGTGGGGGGGGGGTAGGTATAGGAAGGGTCAGACAGTTTTTTTTACATCCTCTTTCTGCTCGCTCTGAACATTTAAAGCAATAGTTCTACATTTTGGGAAAACACGCTTATTTGCTTTCTTGCCGACAGTTAGATGAGAAGATCCATACCTCTCTCATATCTGTCCAGTAAATATGAAGCTACTGCCAGGAGATGGTTAGCTTGGTTTAGCATACATACCATGGCTCTATAAAGAGGATAGGATACAGCATCAGAGGTGGGGCCCTGTTCATTCCTATGAAAGATGCTCAGTGGCGCATGAAGCCAAAAACGTTTGACTTCCCGGGTATAAAATGACCATGTAGCTTCCAAATTGTACGAGCTGTAGAGCAAGTGCACTAGCTTTCCCCACCTCCCAGCCCCTCCATCTCAGTCTCACTCACATGAATGGCAGTGACTCTTTAACTCTGGATTCAGCTATTTATGCATTTAACAACTTTTAGGACATATTGATATAAATAAGGGCTATAAAAAGGGCTATTTACGTGTTCATACTGGCTAGTTGTTGTACACGGAAGTTGTAATTACACGGTTTAGCCACTATATCAAATTAGCCAGGCGCTCTTCATGGGGGCTTGATAAATACTAGAAAGACGTGGAAACAGCTAGCCTGGCTCTGTCTGGAAGTCACAAATTCTCTGGCATGCTTTACCACCACCTTCTGGACTGGAGTGTGGAGCAAGAAATAACTTTAGTAGCTTTAGATTTGGCTTTAGCTAGCTGTTTTGGCCTCCATGCTAAGCTAAGCTGCTGTCTGTAGCCGAATATTTATCGGACAGATATGATAGTGGTATCGACCCCAACATTCAACTCTCACCAAGAAAAGGAAATAACATATTTCCGAAATGTTCAACTGACTATGAAACACTGATTTGTAAAAGAAACTTTGACAACGTGTCTGAAAGTGGAAAAGGAACTTTATGACTCGTCCACTCTCCATTGTTTTTCTTCTTAAGGCTCACAATCCAATCAAAAGAACATCAAAAAGAAATGTATTGCTAACATCTGCTAGCATGATGGCATGGTATATCTAGTGCGGTAATACTGAAGGGTAGACAACACAACTAAACTGCTCAATCCATAGGTAAACCAAGCCATTTGTAGTGCACAGGATTTTTCTCATTTTTCTTCCAACTTAATAAAATACTGACTTTTTTTTGTTCATTGGCAATAAAAAGGTATAGAAATATCTCCCAACTGTACAGCTTTTAAAGGTTAAAATATGAGTGATAAAATTAGTAACACTGATAAAAAGAAATGACCCAAGGTGTTTTAGTAATAAAACATTATCTAAAACGTGTCGGCTCTAGCTTCCAAAGTCTGTATAATGCATTACTTCGTTTGTTAAAATTCATGTTCGTCTTCATCTTTTTCTTTACAAATTGATTTTTCTGACAGTGAGAAATCTCACTAGTAAAAGTCACTAGTATTTTTTTCAGGCACACCTGGATTTCTACACAGTAGTGAACTGAAAGGAACTGTCAGAGTGACCAGACATCATCTTCTGTGTTGTTCCTCGGCTCGGGGAGAGGAGGAATCTGATTGTGTCTCATGGAGGAGTCTGATTCCTCTTTTAGTCAGTATCTACTTTCTCCAGCGGCATCTGCTTCTAGTCTTCACAAACCGTGTTTGTTTCGGCTCCACTCTCCTCTGAGACCTCCCCCTCTGCTTTCCCCTCTTCCGTCACCCCTTCTTCTGTTTCCATCGCCTCCTCTTCTTCCATCTGGACTTCCTCCTCCTCCTGAATGCTCCCGAGCACCTCCTCCTGCCTTGTGTCAGCCTCCTCTTCTTCCTCTTTCACCTCTATCTCTGTCTTCTCCTCCTCTCCTCCTTCCTCCAGCAATACTCTCTGTATCTCCTCCTCATTCCTCTCTTCCTCCTCCTCTTCCTCCTCCCCTCCTTCGTCCCCTATCTGCACCACCTGGATGTCATTCATGTCCACCGCACCTTCCTCCTCCTCCTCATCTTCCTCACTCTCCTCGTCCTCTCTGGTGCTGCTTCCTCGCTCGTCCGAGTCCAGGTGGGACGGGGCCAGGCGCTGCATCTGCTCCTGGCTCAGGGCCTCCATCTCTGCCTGGGCCTCGCCGTCCTCCTCGGGGCTCTCCAGGCCTCCGCCTCCGCTCTGCATCTCCTTCTTACAGTAGGAGTAGCGGTGGTTCATGTGCTGGGAGTAGGAGCCTGAGTGGGAGAAACGCTTGCCGCACTTGTCGCACTGGTATGGCTTCTCCCCCGAGTGGAGCCGCATGTGTTCAATCAAGTGGTGTTTGTGTTTGAAGGCCTTGCTGCAGATGCCGCACTCATGAGGTCGCTTCCCTGCAGAGAAAGAGAAAATAAATATGCATCAACCTCTCTGTTTAAGAAAATTTTAAATGTTGTTGAGTTGAAAAGCTCAGACATGGGAGGTAAACAATAAACACTCCGGTGCAATTGCAGTAATTCCCCGACATTGTTGCGTGAAAGGTTGAGAGGCCCATAACAGTATCTATCATCGATGTATCCAAGGAGAACATTTCAAAACAATACAACAAAATCACAACAACTGTGCTTAAAAACCTTCAAGGAAACTTTATACAGGCAGGGAACCGCTAGTTTCACCTAGGATGAAGTCATTTGGAGCTGAAAACTATGGTTGCAAGCCAAGTATCAGAGTAATAAAGAAAAAAAAGAAAAGAATAACTAAAACTCCACTGAGAGCGTTGACCTGCGCTTGGCCACAGAATCATCATCTGAGCGATCCAAATCACTACCAGAGTTCGCCTCTTGCAACATTTGGTGCTTCACATGAGAAGCTGGCAGTGCAGAAGTGGGGGAGTTGGCAGGAAGACATTCTCAGACCTCTTCTGTGCATGTTGAGTAATACCTGCTGGATTGGAGGTATCCACCCTTCTTTACGCTGTTGTTCAAAATCCCCTTTTGCTTGCACTCTGACTCATCTTTCCCAGGACACAACAGTGAGTGATAATGAAACAAGTTCCGGTTGTGCATTTCTTTTAAATTCAGATTCCATCAGTTATTTCCGGCTGTGTTCGTGTGTAGGTTTGGGAAACACATGTTTATATATACCTGTGTGTTCGTATTTGTGTCTCAGCAGCGAGCTGCTCTTCTGGAAGATCTTGTCACACAGGTCGCAGGCGTACATCCCGCTGTCCGTCTTCTTCATCTTCTTCCTCTGAGGGCCCGAGTCTGAGTCATTCTGCTCCTCCATGGTGGACACACCCTCTGTGTCCTGCTTCTCCTCCTGGAGAATATGAGAATTCACAGATGTATTGGTAGGAATTCAAAGTGAGGTTATTCTGTTCATTTTACAGCAAAAAGACAATCAATGACAAGTACCAGTTCTACTGAACAATGTGTGTGTGTGCATTGCAGGAAATATGTCCTACTCACAGCTCTCTCTGGAGGCCGTTATTAAAATCACTGAATTCTCAGGTTATGAGTGTGCAGAAACACTTCTGATTCACTCTTTTCCTACGCCCAAAACATAACCATATCCTGTTCACATGAGCAGACCTACAGTTTTCTCCTGTTGCCTGGGCTGGTAAAACCTCATCCACTGATGCAGCGAAAGAGGATGTGAGGCAATATTAAATAGATGATATATACACAGGGCTCTTTATTTTACAAGGCAGGTCTATGCCAATCCACTTAACACGAAAGTATAATACAACAACAATAAATCAATGAGGCAGGCAGAGGTGTGCCATTTAAACAGATTCCAGCAGATCAATAGGAGCTCTGCAGCAAGAGCAGCCTCCTGTCCTCATGGTGACAGCCCAGGAAGATCACTCACACACCCAGAGAGATCTACATCCATCATTACAGGGCCATTAGGTGTCTGCACAATGAAGAACTATTAAGGGCTATTATTTTTACAAAGCGCTGAATTCTGACATTTCTATGTATGACTTATTGATTCTCTTTTGGATGGTTTCAGACTAACTATCATGTTCTGGTGGTTTTGAACAATATGAAGTAATGATCTGGACTGAAGGGTTTAACTGATCGCTCCAAGAAGAGAAAAGCCAACTTGATTCCAATCCACTTGCTACTCAGAATGGCTTCCAGATTAGACAGTGAATCCTTTCCTGCGGTCTGTAAATCAACTGGTTTACAAATGAAGAATTTCAGAGTCAACCCTGTTTGCTGTGGCTGACCTCCAATGACACTAGAGGAACAAAAACTAAGTCTGAGGAAACTAATAAAGCTGAGAACATTCTAAAATAACTTCCTCCCTTGTACAGTAGGCCACACAGTAACTGAGGAGTACAGATTTAAGGTGAATTAAAGTAATAGTTGTGTTGTATAGTTGTATGTTTTTAAGCTTTCTTGGTAAGAGTTGGATGAGAAGTTTGATACCACTCTCATGTCTGAACAGTAAATATATAGTTACACTTAGCTTAGCTTAGCACAAAGTGTGGAAACAGCTAGTCTGACTTTGTCCAAAGGTTACAAAATCTGCTTCCAGCCCCCTTAAATTTGACTAATTAACACGTTGTTTTAACACTTTGATTTTTGTGTAGCTTAAACAACCAAGTTAATAATTACACGTTAATTAGTGATCTCTTCGAGGTGCTCGTAGGTGGATTTTGTTACCTTCGGACAGAGCCTAGCTAGCTATTTCCTCCTGTTGCCTGTCTTTGTGCTAAGCTAAGCTAACAGGCTGCTGGCTATAGCTTCATATTTAGCATACAGATACAAGAGTGGTATCGATCTTCTCATCTAACTCTGCATACAAGCAAAGTGTATTTCCCAAAATACCAAACAATACTTTCAACAAAGACAGAAAAGCTCAACCATTGCTAATTTAGAGGGCACACCTTCACTCCGTTGAGGTGGATGGTTTCCTGCGTCTCAGTCCCTGCAGGGCTGTTTGCTGTAGTGGTATAGGTGTAAGCCAGCTGGGGGATCAGGATAGTCTGTTTGTTGTTAGTGGCTAGTGCCCTTAGACATTGCATTGTGGTCACAATGTCGAGGGGTTTGGCATTTGGCTGGTTGGCGTACAGTGCGATTGGGTTGGCGCCAAGGGCTGAGAGTGGTGATGCCTCTTTCTTTGTGCAAGTTAAGTTTAGGGGTTCATCCACATAGGTAGAGCCCGAGGAAGGGGAGGGGTAAACACGGGCTTTAGCTACCACTCTCTCCACTTCCTCTCTGGCGGGTTTTGGCAGCGACAGGTCTAGGGGTCCCTCAGTGCTCTGGGAAGGCTGGGCTGGGATGGGACCGCCAGCTGTCAGGTTTAGTGGCGAGGGGGAGGCCGGTGAGCTGTCAGTGCCGTTGACCTCCGCTGGGGTGGCCTCTGTAGGGCTGTCCTGGGTCACAGAAGGGCTCATGCTGGCTGTGTCCTTACCTGGGACCAGAGACACCACACTGTTAGCTTCACAGGTGTCCTCTTCCTCTGAGGGAGGTGTTGGAGCACCCAGTGATATCTGACCCTCCTGCATTTTGTCAAACCACTTCTTAACCACATGGATTGGAAGGCTGACTGAGTCAGAGATCTTAGCCAGCTCATCCTTGGTGGGCTCTGCATTTAAGGCAAAGTAGGCCTTGAGCAGGGACAAGAGGTTCTTGGGCTGGTTGCAGAGCCCTCCCTCTGACAGCAGGGCAGCAACAGCAGACTCCGACTTATCCAAGCCTGCTCCGTTCAATCTGACACCATCCTTCTTGCAGTGCTTGAGGGTATGGAGTGCTTCCAGCCCACCGGGACAGTTATCACACAGGAGACAAGTTTTAGTGGTCTTTTCCTCTTTTTCTTTAGTCTCATTGGGCCTGGTGCCTCTGATGGTAAGATCTTCTGGGAGTTTCTGGGACTTGAAGGTGTCAGTGGTGCTCTGAGCTGGTGAGACTGGCTCAGGCTCTTTCTTCAGGTTTTGGGCTGTGAGCTGGCCTTGGTTGGGGTCCAAACTGTAGTTGATAATGATTTTTGCATTTCCATCCTGACCTACAATAGGCAGACTGATGGCTGAGATGAGTTGCTGCTGCGAGGGATGGAGCATTCCAGTGGTTAACCCCGAGTTTATCTGCCCCTGGCCTTTGGCATTGCTTTCCAGCACATGGCGAATGACGTTACCGTCCACCGCCACTTTGAGAGCATTCTGCAGGTCTGCCAGGTTGATGCTGATAGGCGACACCAG
The DNA here is from genome assembly GCA_036023655.1 of Nannoperca australis. Lineage (NCBI taxonomy): Eukaryota > Metazoa > Chordata > Actinopteri > Centrarchiformes > Percichthyidae > Nannoperca > Nannoperca australis. The sequence continues at coordinate 15,269 of JAVQJD010012332.1, forward strand.
CCCCACCGTGGGCAGGACCACGGCCTGCACTGTGCCCTGCAGAGGAGCTGCAGCTCCTCCATTGAAAATCCCACCGTTCATGGCGGTCACAGATGGAGATGTTATCACCGTTGTCTTGTAGTCGTAGTCCAGTGGCTCAGTCTTGATCTGGTTGAGGGGCAGCTGTTCTTGCAGGGGCTTGCTGTGCTCCAGCTTCTCTCTAATCTGGGTGCGGAGGACTGAGGGTGGCGTCGGCAGCACTGGTGATGGACCCTGGGTCTGGGTTTTGGCGTTCCCCAAGCGTGGTCTGCCGTTAACTGAGATGACACTGATGCACTTCTTACTGCTGATGTGGGAGCTGTATGAGCCTGAGTGGGAGAACCGCTTCTTGCAGTTGGAGCACTCATAGGGTTTCTCTCCTGAATACAACCACAATGTGTGTAACGGAGAGAAAGAGAGAGATAGAAAGAGGCGGGGAGAAAAACACATTTCCATTAGTGAATGAAGCTAAACGAGCAAGCTAGGCTATGAGCAGTACGGCAGGAAGAAGCTCTAATGCATTTCAATGATGCTTAAATGCTGTTGTAATGGCACCATTGGGAATTGCCCTTCTCTAATTGCTGTCCCATAATGCCAAAAGAAACACAATTATGGCACATTAAGGAAGAGCACACAATGGACTGAAACACGATAAAGGTTATCTAAATACAGAGAATTGGCTAAAACATAAATAAATCATAAATATTGGTTCAATGGACACTGAAACATCTGTGGCCAACAGAGAATCATGGCAAAGACTTATGCACTAGGCCTGCTCACACTCACCCATACACACACAAAGAATGCTGCCATGGTGACAGGGGTTGTCCACTTACCGCTGTGGATGCGTAGGTGCTCCTTCAGATGGTGCTTGTATTTAAATGCTTTGCCACATTCAGTGCACTTGAATTTACGATTGCCTCCCGACTGTGTGATGTGTCTCTGTCAGATGAGGGGAGAGGAGACATTTAGTGACATACACAATGAAAACACAACCTTTGAACTGCTACTAATTCATGTCACAATGTCATTAATCAATCGAGGGCAAAGGCTCATGTTTATTTATCATGTTTGAAAGTGAGCTGCTAAAGAAACAGGACTAAACCTTCATGTAGGTTTGCATAATTTACGTTGTAGCTGAAGCAGAGAAAATCTATTATAAAATATAACAAATATATCAAATGTTGACTGCTTTTTCATTACCTGATTTCAGCAAAATGTTAAAAAGGTTTAAGTATCCTTCACTGTTGTAGTACCAGAGCAGTAGTATGCTCTTAAAAGAGGATTCAAGGATTCATAAATCATCTTGCTGCATTAAGTATTTAACACAGGACAACACAGGTACGTTACACTTACAACTTAAAACAATAAGAGCAGAACAAAATATTAAAATCATTACAAGATACCGGAAGGAGAGATTTTTTAGTTTAACCAGTGAATGGGTTTTATCAGTTTTTACCTGATCCCGTCCGCCCTTGTGGACCGTCATATGCCTCTCCAGTTGAGCGCGGCATGCGAAGCTGTAGCTGCACTCGGAGCAGCTGAAGCTCTCTTCGGTCTTCTCGTGCCGGTACTTGATGTGCTCCTTCAGGGAGCTGTAACGCTTGTAGCCACGTGCGCAGTACGGACAGGTGAGCAGCTGAGAGAACGAATCAGGAGTTCCTGGGTGAAAAAGAAACACAAGAGGAGGGTGTTGTAATGACATATGTGAGAGTGGAGGGGGAGGAGAAGAGGGGGTTAAAACACATGGTCAATAGGGAGGGCTCTTTGATGTTACACAAGGCCTGCCACAGTGACACTCCTCTGCTATTTCACCAATCACTAAGAGATCCTCCCCCACAGGTAAACAGCACCCAGGTAACCAAATGGATAAAAGCTGATTAGTGATCCGTAGTAACGCCTTCCTGACCTTATAAAATAGCTCCCTGGGTTGCCAATGTAGGACTGGATTTATTTTTTGCTTTTGTTCTTCTTGCTGACACAAAGCCCACCGATTACAGCTTCCACACGCCTGAAATCCCATCCTTTGATTGCCTATTGTGCATTAGAAGCATTTGAAAAACACCCACACATGTAAGGAAAAGTGAGCTCTTCAGAGAGCACCTGTCTAGATCCAAGCTGGTTAACAGAGGGTCTCAGTTGCCTGGCTCCCACACAGGTGAAGCATTACTTTGTTAACAGGTGATGTATTAACTTCCCCTGCGGGACAGGTGAGGGCCTTGGGATGGGAATGCACACATATTATCGCCCAGGCAGCTGTGAGTGAGAGCTCGCACAGACGTGACAAATTTACTCAGGTGTTGCCGTTTCTCTCTCTCCTCCTCCCTCTCTGCGGTAGCAGGTAAAAGCCAAAAGGCCCGGAGCAATAAAGGCCCCAGTGTACTGCACTTAACAAATAGCGGTGTGTGTAATGATGTCGGAGAGTTGCGTTAATGGGGTGGAGTTAACACCTGAGGTGAGACAGGGAGCAGGTAGAGCCGTCCCCAGGGGGCGAGTAATTACTGGGTATGTGCAGTAATAGTGTGAGAGCTCAGTGACTCTCGAGTGGAAAAAGTGGTGTGTGTTTCATGTGTGTGAGATTTAGGGACACTACATCTTGCTTGTATGCACTACTAATACAGATATGAATGGCAATATGAATGATTAGTGTTTTGAGTGAGGTTGTGGGCAGTGAACGTTGTGTGGTGACGTCCTGTACCATTCTCGTCATGGACGCTGGCATCAGGTGTGCCCTGGCGTTGAGGCTCGTCCTCTGGGGCCTCTGGGTAGATGACAGCCGTATCTCCTTGCTGGAGCATCTCCTCCACTAGGGCGTCTGTGCTCATGTCATCCTCACCGTCTGACACACAATCCTCCTTCACTGTGAAGGCACAAACACACACTGATTAAACTCAAAAAGAATTATTGATTACCCCGTTATATCAAGGCTTACATGTTTTTCTGTTAATGTAGGCTGTACATATGAAACCCTAACCGTTGTATATGAAATATGATGATCCAATAATGTCACGGTGAGTGTCATTATAGCTGAACCGGATCTTACAGTCCAAGCCCTTGATAATGACACGATCACCAGCCTGGAATGAGGCATGTAGCACCGTGAGAAAAAAAAACTAACATCCTGAATGCTGTTGTTCACAATAGGATGAGAAAACTAATTAGCATCAAAGGCCACAGGCTACTGTACGAGCACTACGCTCTTTTACAGCTGAATGGCAAGCCACAATGTTAGGTAAGGTACTTGTTGAGACTGGGACTGATAATTAGATGATGAATCTTGTCCTGATGTATTGCAGAAGATAGAAATCACGCAGGAACGGATGCATGCACACAGTCAAGCTCACACACACACACACACACACACACACACACACTCATCGCGCTGCTCCCTTGAGGGGCTTGGCCTACAGACTGTGCTTAATATCCCAGCAAATGAGAGCCTGTATGTGGGAGCCGAGCGTGTTCTTCCTCCACATCACGAGCCAAGCTAGCTAGTCTAACGAGCACTAATTACAAAGCTGGGGCTTTTAGGAAGTGTAACCTGAGGATGGAGTTGAGGAGGCACGAAAGCTTCCTTCCCTCTTTCCGTCTGCTCTCCCAGAGCTTCCTGAAGTAGATACCGGAACCAAGTATAGTGTGTCTGCGATTAAACCCAGCCTTATTCCTCCATGGATATGTTAGTGTGCCTATGTGTATCATTACAGAGAATAATTACACGGGTGAGCTATCAGCTAAAAGAAAGGTTAGGCTACTGTGGATACTGTGGTAGTGTTTACTGGGCAGATGTTTTACAGATTGATTTAAGCCCCTGCTTAGCAGAGATTTGAGAATTGTGTTTTGTGAATTGTGTGTGCTGAAGGATGGGACTGCAGCTGTGTTCTCCTCGAAGATGGGAACAGGTGTAGCACTTCATGACTCACCAACGCACAGAGAATACCAATACTCTTACATACAGCCCGCTGGCTTCCTCTGGTGAACCTTAACAAAGCCATGAAACAATATGAGCGCAGTCATTTGTTGCTATGGTTATTAAAGATCATGCCCTATTATAAGAGTTAATACAGAGAAAGAGGCTGTGTGTTAGTGAACATGTGTGTATGTAAAGCAGGAGCCAGCAGCAGGTGCAGGTGAAAGAGCAAGTAGCGGTAGAGGAGAGAGGGACACTGTGACATTTCTTTTTAAGAGCTAGTTCAGAAAATCAATACCACTCTTAAGCTGTGCATTAAATATGAAACTAAAGCTAACAGACGTTTAGGTTGGGTTAGCTTAACCGGGCTCTGTAAAGTAAAGAAAAAACGCCTACTAGCTAACTTTTTCCTCCTGTTTCCAGTCTCACATGCTAGTTGTAGCCTTATATTTAACAACAGACATGAGCGTGGCAAATTTCTGAAGAAAGCAATGTGTATTTCCCAACAACCAATTCCTTTATATGAAGGGTCTCTTATTGTTCACAGTTCTGTTGGCTGTTGACAAGACATTGTAAAACGTTGCATGTGGTAAAGTGCTGATCTGACTGTGTGTAGCTCCCATCCCCTGCTCAAAAGCTGCATTCAAACACTCAAACAAACCTCGAGGCTACTAAATGTTGAGCATGTGTGTGAAGTGCAATGGTATGACAAGTTGTTGTTTTCGCTCCTTGTGTGTGTGTGTCTGTGTGTGTCGCTCGGCTCTTTGTTAAGTGCAGCACAAGGCCAGAAGGGTTCACAGGCTCTCTGAGGCAGCCCCGTGTTATCAGGCTGCTCCCCTGACATGAAACATCACACAGGCCATTTATGTGCTGACGCAGGGATGTGAATGCACCACTGCACAAGTGGAAAATCAGTTCAAAAGCCCCAGAACGAAGGCCCCGCGAGGTTATAGCAGGACATTGTGTTGCAGTTCTGATCTAAAAAAGTAGTTTGCTCTTTATTTATTTTCCAGCGTAACCTAACTATAGTCCGTCTAAGAACAAAATCACCAGACCACCCACTCTCTCCTCTCCTCTTTCCCTCGCTCTTTTCTCATCCTTCTCTGCCCACATCTCTGCAACATGATACAATGATATCCCATGATGCATTTCCTGCTCTGGCCAACCTTTGCCCCCAGTACTTCCTGTGGTCGTGCATCCAGACTCGTCCATAGATTCTATCATGGACGGGAGAGACATATCAGCGATAAGGATTTGCACAAACAGCTCAAATATTCCACAATCATTAGTAAAGATGTTACCCTGTTATCTCCCATCAACAGGAGGTATGGCAGAGAAGAGACGTGAGGTATTTCCACATCTAGGATGGTTTGCTTATCCTTGGCTTTGTGCTATCTCCACTGGACAATCTTCCCAGCTCTCTGAAGATTCTTCCTTTCCTGTCCAGAAGGGTGGCTCACTTTTAACATCACATTGTGACATAAGGCACGCAGGAATGTAGGTGTTCCTGTGTGCTGTCCCTGCTGCACAAATGATCCAAATGGATTTGAGACCAATGCTAAGAAACATCATCATCACTGCATGTCAGGCCAACGGTGAGGAAATAGTAAGTGTCATTGTGCGTGAGAGCCTTAAAACTTCACTGCTGGTTGGAATAATACAGTGCAGCATGAGTGCCCATCACACACACTCAACAAACAACCAGCTCATCTTCGAGTGGCCTTAGGCTATATTTCCCTTCAGTTAAACTCAGTCTTTCGATCTAATTAAGTGCCATCAACCCATACAGCCATCAAATATAAAGGAGAAGTCGTCGTAGGTCAACGCTCTCTCTACCTTTTCCTCCCTTAGTCAGCCTGTTCTTAGAGGAGAGCAGGCTGTAGTTTACTGCACCAACACCGGGCTGTTCCACTACTATATAATCATTTAGGAGTGAATGAGTAATGACAGCGAGCAGGGGGCCCATGATAGCATATAATCAAGAGGAATGATTCAGAACAAGAGAAACAGTGAGAGAGAACGGGAGCGTAAAAAGGAAAAGGAGGGGAGAAAGGAGAGAAAAGAAGAGATGGCAAAGTACTGAAAAACCACCGTCAGTTTTGGAGCGCAGCAGTCTCAGGGGAAGGGGTGTCAAGCTTTTAATTTGAAGCAAACTGGGCTACGCTGAGGAGAAGATTAGTGGGTGGTGGTCACTTTTCAAGGCTGCACCAGAGACGTCTCTATTCTCAGGAGTGAACCCAACGGATGAGGGGATGAGAGACGAGGAAAGTGTGTTTGTTTAAAGGACTGTGGCTTTCTCCGTGTTTCATCAGTCCGATCTAGAGTGACAGCAAAGTATGTATGATGTATGAGATGAAAAGTAGAGACAGTGAGAAAGCAAGAAAGGGAGGTGTGTGTGTGTGTGTGTGTTTGTGTGTGTGTGTGTGTGTGTGTGTGTGTGTGTGTGCATGAGTGAAGGCAAAGGAAAATATGCTTGATCAGGCATAACTGTGGAGCGCACTCAGCTCGCTGAGCTGTTTCAGTGTAATTCATGCTTTTGAAGTGTTTAATGTTCACGAGGCCTGGCCAAAACCAATGACATTTTTCTTCCTCCAACTTTCCCTTTATGCAAGTAGGTACAGCTGGAGAGCAGTGATGAAAATGACAGCATAGTCTGGGGAATAGGTGGCTACACTGTGCACAGGTGTGTGGATTAAGTGTGTATACGTATGTGTGTATGTGTGCATGTGCAACTGAAACCTTGCAAGTGAAACTGACTTAGCTGAAACTGAGGTCAACTCATTGGAGAGGAATTTCTAAAAATCCCTCCCTAAACTGACAGTGATAGGTCGCTGGACATTTTCTCATGTGCTAAATTGACCTCTTGCTAAATCAAAGACCCCCTCAGTCTCACACCTCTCTCACCCATGAAAGATTCTGCCAAAAGCTGCAAGGACCAACACCCTAAAATAAATATTCTTGTGGCTGAATATCTAATTACATTTCATATGGACTTGTCACAGTGTTGCACATACTGTACTTGGCACAGGCCCGAAACCAACAGCGTCACAAATGAACACACATACAGATTTAGATGCACACGCAGCATGAGGTCAGGAGAGCAATGCAGAGGCCTTGGGCCCAGGTTGAAACACCAACATCCTTCAGCACCTGCGATTGTTGTTTTGAAGAGAGGAGGGGGGTTGTGATGTCAGCCCTTCCTGTGACAGTGGGCTGCCTCTAATGTCACTTCCACACAGTCTGAGGTAAAAAGAAGTTCACGGCGGCCCCTCCAATGCCCACCAGTGCCATAAAGTTCTCCACTGGCTCTTTGGTTGCGAGGCTATTTGCTGTGCTTGAAGGTCTCTCCAACTGACGGCATTGTCTTTGTTTAATATCATGCTTCCTGCCTTAGTTGGAAACCCACCACGTGTAGTACCTGTTTCCCTACACTTTACGTTTCACAATGAGACAAAGCCTGGTACTTAACTGTGCACAGATGTCAGCGACACCTTTCCTAACCTAGCCTGCATCACGTCAACTGTGGTCAAACAACCGATGTCGTAACAAAACATGAAGAGGCTGAATGACACATTTGCATTTATGTGGTGGAGGCATTTGTAAGTAACACTCTTTTCCTGAGGAGATAGGAGTAAGTATCACGTTCAAAGAGACTTTGCCAGCCTAATGATAGCAGGATTGACAGTAAGGCACTTGCTATAAAAATATACATCTTAAGAAGACTTTGTTCTGATGCTTGAAATGAAGTGAAAAATCAGCCAGTGTAATTCGGATAATACTAGAGGCATGAAAGACCTTAGTTGTCTCAATAAACTGGCACTTGTCTACAGACAATTCTGGCAAATAGTGAATCAAGTGCTGTTATCCCCCACTAGGAAAATATGATTTTAAAGCAGAAAATTAGATTAAATGAGCCCTTGTGCTGAACTTTTCCGCAATGCAGAAAAGTGTAACTCAAGTCACAGAACGTTGAGGAAATGGTGGGTAGGAAGATGAGGTGTGTATTTGCATGATTCAGAATGGATATGTGATCATAATAGTGCGCCCTATGAGTGTGCGTCTGGTCTCACATCCGTCCCAGCAGCGCTCCCTGGGGTGTTCGTCGTCTTGCAGGGTGCTGTCGCAGTCGGCCCCGTCCGCCAGGCTGCCGTCCTCCTCTGCGATGTGCAGCTTGTCCTCGTCATCGGAGTCTGAGCCGGCCTCCACCACATTACTGTAGTTAGTCACTGCACAAGGAGACACGGGGGTCAGAGGTTAGAATGGCTGGTCAGATGATGTCAATTTTCTTTAATTAGTCTTTAAAGGAGTGTGAACAGGTTACACACATATCTCTGACAAAAATAACGTGAGGTGGACTGGCTTTTTTGATTATGAGCACTGAATGTGACAGGCCATGAGTTGGAGAGGATTAATAAATGTACTATGTTTTTTAAATGTCAAAACTATTAAAAGGAATGGTTGAAGGAGGGGGTAGGACCATGGCCTAACTTCAATAGATGAGATGGAACTTAAAATGATTCCCTGAGGAAAGTGGGTTGTTAAAGCAGGAGAGAATAAAACACTAGGGCACTAACAACAGAGTAAATGGAGGGCTGGTAAATATATTGATGATTTTCAGGCCTCAATGTAGTAAATGTATGCAAATGGGAATTTGAGCAAGATATGAATCCACAGTGAAAACAAACTCCGGAACAACAGGCTCCACACCGCAGAGAAACAGAGAATATTCACACTTGCAGACACACGTACAGTACCAGCGTGTGAGATCATTAGATTTCAGGCTGAAGTAGTGTGTGCTGTGTGGGAGTCGGTGTGACCTGGTCGCTTGTGTTATGGGCTGAAGGAGCCAGGAGACACAGAGACAGCCAGCCCACAGAGTCGGTTATTACTGGGAGTAAATTTTCCGGACCGACTGTCTGCTTCAGATGTGTGTGAGTGTGTGTTGCTCTGTCTTCGTGTAATTTCCACCCAGTTCCTCCATCTCTCAATTCCACCTGTGTTACTTCCACCCACTCTGCTTCCACCCCCCTCCTCCATCCCTGTGTTCCACTGAGAGAGCTACAGATCCTCTCGGAGGCCAAATCAATTCTCCAGTGAGAGCAGCCCAGTCAGCAGAGGGCCCGGCTGCAGCACTGAAACTAGCTCTCCAGCTACTTTATCTCACATCATACACACTGCACTCAGCGCTTGCACACACACCAACTGCATTCACTCTTTGAATTTGCACTGCCAGTACAAAGCACCTGAACATTTTTTCTCTCTATCTTCACTCACCCCAACCCCACTCGCCCACCTCTTTCTGAAGTGGCTGTTTATGTTTTTTTTGTCGGCAGGAGGCATATCTGGGAGAATCATGATCCTCCGTTTCAATCAATGAGAATTGTTTTGGTGAGGTCTCTCCCTTTCTCTCTGCATTGTGCAGGTCATTACAACCGGTTGGTATTTACACAAACTCGGTAGACGTGCAGGGTTCAGGCTGAGGGGGAGGTGGGACGAAGGAGGTGTGGGGGCGGCGGGATGAAAGGTGGCGGAGGAGGAGGGAGAAGCACTGTTATTTGGCGAGTCGTTCGAAGGGTCAACACCACTGTGCCGCAGCTGCGAAATCCTATTGGGGTTCATCAGGAGAGCTATTTCATTCTCAACCTCTTTCCTCTCTTCACACTATTCCTCACTCTACAATATTATCTGTATTTCTACTATGCTGTGACCACCTACATACTGTAGTTTTCAAGAGATACATTCACTCAGTCAGGGGTGATGCTGCTATTCAGGCTACGTGCTATAATCTATTTAAGTTCTTAACAGGCAAGCTAATAGAACAATTGAAGGGAGACCTGGTATCCACAAAGCTGGGATCCCATTCAAATAAACTGACAATAAACTGACAATTAACTGGATTTATATAGCATTTGAGACTGTATAAACTAGTCTGCCCTTATTCCACTCTCCCCTTTCCCTTGTCTGCCTAACTCCACCTCTTTCTCCCTATCCCAACCTCTCTTTTATGTCAGAGCGACTCTGCCAGGTGATGTATTGTCGGTTCTGCAGCCCAAACAGGGTGCAACACTTCATTCTGAAACAGTAGGTGCTTTAGGATGAGTCTGAAAGGCTGTTTAGAGCCACAGCCACTCAGGTGTGGAGCTGAGGTCAGTGATTTCAAAGGCAACGCTCTCCGTTGGCAGTATCAAGAGAAAATGATCATATATAAAGCTGTAGAGAGAAAATCAATGTGCAGATGGGAGGTAGCAACGGCCAGCGGGACAACAGAAGTGGGAGCTGGGAAGTACAGCAAGGTTTGGTGAGTAAAAAGTAAAGGCTTGGTGGTGTTGGTGGTATGGAGGGGGGGGGGGTGAACAGAGACAACCTTCCTGTGCCAAATGGTTTGTGGTGTTGAAACTAAAATGTGAGTTCCAACAGGAGATTTAACACCTAGCATCAACAAAGGCTGCAGTCCCTTCTGGCTGACCGGCTGAGCGTTTGGACAGCTGGCCTCATTAGCGCTAGCATGCTAGCACACAACAGGAGGACACAACTCCTACGCAGCTGAGAGAGAAAGCTTTGGTAGGTGGAGGAGGTGAATGGGTTACTTCTGAAAGTTTGTTCTCCTTTATAGGTTACAGTGTGTTGAACACCTGAGAAAATAATAGCCTGTAGCCATGGCTTTGGCTTTTAGTTACTCCTGAACCCCTGGCCATAGATCACACTTTTACAATACACGTCGACACAGTAACCTGCTATGCATGTGGGTAATAGGACACAATCAATGAAAGCTCAATAGCCTCAACATAACATGATTACATATAGATAAGCAGATAAGACGTAATGCATCCAGGTCCCAATTCCAACTCTTACTAATAGCAGACAAGCCGATGTGAAATGAAAGCCTCTCAGTAAGTTATTAAGCCTTCACCTACATGTCTTGCAACATGCTACATATATGTTCTCTAGCTGGCAATGGCTGGAATTCCCCAGTAATACCATAGTGAATGACCGAAGCTGCTCGAATTTCTTGTCACCCTTTTTCCCCCTTGCAAAGTTCCCAGTCTATTGAAAGACAGTGCCAGACAGTCCATGTCAACCACACTTAAGTATGCATGCTGGAGGGAAGGCTGTGTTGTTATGACACCTGCCAGGCTCTATCAATTACTGGCAAAGGAATGGGTGACTGGGTGGGTTACTCCCAAAACAGGCCCAGCGTTACCCCATTGGAGGAGATCACCTTGGCCGACATATCATCACTGATCTGTCAGCACAGAACATGAAGCATCACAGGTTCATTTAGTAGATCCTGTCTTGTAGTTGTGTAAACTTGCTGGCACATCTTTTAGATTCGTGCTATTCGATCCTGGCCTGATTGATGAAAAAAACTCATTTCAAGAACTTAAAATCACAATAAAGTAGTATTTTATCAACAGCAGATGGCTTGGTTTGTGCTTTAATACACTGAGGCGTGCCAGATTGGAATGGCAGTATCTCAACCTTTGTGGGAGTGAGCTATCTCTGTGCTTTGAGGCCCTCAAGGTGTGAGTGACTGGCTTAATAGCTGAGCTTTAAATGAGGACACAGAAACATATATAGCCTGTGAACAAACACCTTACCGTCTGAAGTAAGCTTTTATCTAGATGCATTACCTATACAGACATCTGTAAGGAACATAACCTATACGTCTTATGTGCAGGCCAACAGCCCCATACCAGAACGTGTAGGAGGTATGTCTGGAATGTCCAACCAAAACACTTTTCCCTGAGTTTGGCTCTTAAAGAGACAGATCAAAGGGTGTGGTCTCTCAGTGCTACTAATTTCATTGATCTGACTGACACATATTCTGGGGCCTGTTGTTGTTCTGCTTGTGATTAGACAGATTGACTCATCATGAACGACAGGAACTGTGTGTCTACCCTTCTACCTCTCTTATGTCTCTATATTTAGTACAGGCTCCCTTATTGAGGTACGCTACTTATCTCATTCAGAGCTCAGGGTCAGGCAGGCAGCAGTGGAACTACCACAGGCATCCTCAAAGACTACAGACCCTGCAGTCAGAGTCTGCCCTTGCGGCTCTGCAATGCCATTTTCTCAGGGAAGCTAACCACTACAAAAAAACCTAGCTTGAACTGAAGTAAAACAAAGCCGTGCCATTCAAAACCTCAAGTATGCCGTCTCAAGGTGAGGCGCCTCATTCAGCACTGAGGTAAACGCTGCTGGTTTTGTTAAAACAACAGCCTTCCTCCCACAGAGTCAGGAAGGTCAACTCAAGTGCCAATAACAAAACAAAAGAATTGGGAATTTTTTATGGTTATCTTGCTCGCAGGCTGCCTCAAACTGGCAAGGCCATTTAGGTCAGGCAATGGCTGTTTGGTGCCAGCAGTTAAGAGATATAACTGTGGAGACATAGCATATCCCTTCACACAGCCAGTTAGCTGTAGAGGGCACTAGGGGTCCCAAGAGACTGTTTTCTAGCAAGTTTAGCCTTGCCCAACAGATAATGCCAAGTCTCTCCACCACAAGTGTATGCCAACCATACCAGAGGAGGCCAGTCACATCTACGACCAGTCATATCCTGGACAGTTTCTCCATAGATACACAGCATAACATTTCAGCTCCAAAAAATCCCAAAACAAAATGAAATGACTCTTACTCATTTTTCTAGATTAGGCTGGGAGCAGAAAAAAGCAGAACATCTAGTACGGACTGAAAAAAAAATAAAAATAAAAATAGCATCAAGTAGTCGCGAGAATTAGTCACTTTTGATACAGTTCTATATTTACTCGTGAGAGATGTCAAATGTTGCTTTGATAGATTCAAGCAGAACATTTAACTAGGCAAATAACAATACACAGCGTACACAGACAACTGGTTAAGATTGTTCCATCAAAGTCAAAGCACTTCAACAACATGTGGAGCAGAGCTCTTCATAGGAATCATTTCAGAGGTGAGCTAGAAGACAATGGGCTCTTGACTTCCTAATGATGCTGATCAAGGTTTTAGCACGTGAGCTAATGGGCCTCTGAGGGTCACTCATCTCACATCTGATGAGCACTTTCCATGATAACACTAATGCTAATGTGGAGACCATTGTTCTCTTAATCTGCATGATGACACTTTGGCATGTAAAGGAAGTCAGTAGGTGTTAATGAGTGTTTGGAAAAGCAAAAAATACTTAACTGTGCTTCAGAGATTGTTTAATGCTTTTCAAAAAAGAAAATTACCAAACCTTCCCTATTATGTGCTTTGCTTATTATGCCACATGCTTTTATTACTCAGTGTTTGTCCTAATAGTGCTGCCACACCTAAATGACACCAAGAAAAAAGACTGTATTTCTACTAAGGGAAAGTCACAGGCTTCTCTCCAGGGCTAATGAGCGCAGTGATGAGCCACACACATTCTATTATACTGGGCGTCCTCCGAGAGGAGCTGCTTCTGGCTCCTCTCAGCTCTTCTAAATAAGGCCAGGTGGGCTGGTAGGGACCGGAGGGTTTGATCTCACCACACACACGCTCACCCACACACAATCCACAGCAATGCCCTGGCCACCAAGTTTACACTTGTCTCCCAACCTATGTTTATTGGAGGTGAGACAGCCCCGTCCACAGTAATAACAGTGGTACACCTAAGTGAGAGTGAAGAGTGTGTTCTGTATGTTAAGCCGTTAAAAGGCTGCTTGGCATATAGAGGGCTTTCGATCCTTATGGGTGTTCACATGACTTCAACTGCAAATCCTTCACAGAAGGCCATGGTGAACTATTACACAATCACCACATGCACCTGACCCAGAATAAAGTCTTCAAAACTGATGCCACCCTGCAAAACTCCCACAAACACATGCACCTAAACCCTAAGCTACCCACTTGCACTATCTCTGGACCCTCCGTCCATCACTGAAGAGGCCTGCTCCAGTTCTCCAACACTCAGCAGGTCTGTGGTGACAGAATGCCCACTCAACACAACAGGCAGGTGACTGAGAAAGCAGTGATGTAGATGGTGGGTAAGAGGTGGGTGAGCAGGGGTGAGGGAAAAAAAGAGGTGAAGAGAGGAAACATCTGCTATAGATTCTGGTAAGCCCAGAAAATCTGCAGTCACGCTTCCGACAACCACCTTCCTTCTGCTCACTCTTTAACCTCTCTGCTCCTTTTTTAAATGAATTTTACGGTTGATCTGTCACTGTTTTTCCCCTATTGTCTCAGTTACTGCTATCTGTTACCGGATCTATACACAAAGTAATAACAAAAATGTAGCTTGATTGTACTGGAAACGACACCAAAACAGCAACACAAATATTTAGCCAACACAGGAAACCATCAGCACACACCTGGGTAAACAGTTGTTTCCCTTCTGTAAGAGACTGTTTCACGTTAAGCACAGAACCTCTGTAATACCAGGCATGCAACCAAACACAAACTTGGCTAATGTTGCGTTAGCCTCCGTCAAACCTGATTGGAGTGTCGCAGGCAAAATTAAATGTCCCTGTCACCTCTGCTGTCAGACTCCATTCAGGCTGCAGGTACAGACTGATAGGTTTTGAAAGCTGTGCAGCAGTATAATGGTCTTCTTCCCATTTGATTTTGCCAGTTTGTGTCTAGGGCTGACATTTTGAGTGGAGGCTCTGTGAGGATATTATTAGAGCAACTGCCTAAAGGTATTCAGCTCGTTTAAATGTAGTCCGTTACATCAGTAGCATGAAACTTCATTACATAGCTTGTATCCTTTTCCCCAACCACTTCAACACTAATAACATCAACATGAATGGGTCAGCAGGTACTGTTAGAGCCCACACGTTTGAAAAGGATCCACTCATGCATTAAGGCTGGACAATGGGCAAATGAATCCAGAGGTGTGACAATTATTTGTCATCAACAAGTGGCAGGCCAAACTGTTTAGTCTGTCATAGATATACATGGGTCAGATGGCTGAGCACTTCAAAGCAATGGCTAACATGCTACAAATGCTACTAATCTTTCTTTATGCCTATTAGCACTGCACATTTGTTTTTTACTATACAGGGTCATGATTTAATTTAAAATTAAATGTAGGGATCTTAAATGCACATGTGTACTAATGTGTACATTCTTTATGAACAAACATTAGTTCAACAAAAATCTAATCCATCAAGTTTAGTTATTTTGACATATTTTCAAAAATGATATATGATTGCATGGCATGATTTTGGTTCCACACTATGTGGCAGTTGAGCTGGGGCAGGTTGAGGTGTGTGTTTAAATATATACAATGAGCAACAACAGTGTTATCCAACCTGCTTGTGTAGTGCAGGTCTATATTAGGTTAGTGTAGCACAGGGCTGTTGCATTTTAGGAGCAGGTGACTGGACATTCCTGCCTGTATTAGGCTTGACAGTTTACTGTGGGGGAGTACAGAGAAGGGAGAATTACACTAGCCTACGAAGAGGGAGGGAGGTACACTGCCAAACAATTCTCCAACTGGAAAATCTCATTAAATCTTGCTTACCTGTAAACATACCTTACTAGCATCAGTAAATTCAACGCAACACCTCAGTTCATTAAAAAGACAGAACATCACTGTCATTGGCACTGTCACATATTTACATCTTGTCAATTCTTCACTCTAGTCGAGACTGTGTTTATTATGTAGATTAATACAAAGATTGCCAGTCAGCAGCTAGAGATGTGCGCACACAAACACAAAAGAGGGCAGAAAAGGTAAATGGAGGGAAACGATGGCAAGGTGGGAGGAGAGGAACTTCTAATGGCTTAAAAAGACAAAGCTGGCCTGTCACATACGATGCTCATCTGAACTGATGGCAGCCCTAGGGAGGCAGTGTCACAAACTGTCAGAGAGACTGAGAGAATGAAAGACGGAGAGAACACAGAGGAGAGACGGAGGCTGGGAAAAGAAGACATAAAAGGTTGAAACGAGGGTGGCTGTTGAACGAGAAAAATCAAGTGAATAATAAAATGAAGGTAAGAGACAACAAGGAAGTGGCAAGATGAAAAGAGAATTACAAACTAAAAGAGTGAAGGCAATGGACAACATTTGGTGTGTGTGCATTCTCTGGTTGCCTGCGCCTCAGTAAAGGTCAGTCGTTGACGCTGTGGCTCTGCCTGACAGATGTCTCAATGAGGGGACAGGCCATAGGGCAACAAGCAGTGCACACACACACAAACACACACACACACACACATTTGTACACACTTGTACACACTTGTACACACAGTCACAGACAGGTGGAAGTGCAGAAATAACCCAGAAGGGCCTTTTTGTTTATTGGCTACATCTAATTTTACAACCGTTGCAAGTTTCCCATTTATAGCAATCAGCAGGTCGGCACACCTCACTGAAGCCATGGCCAAGATCCATGTTGACAACCTACTGTGGCTTCACTAATTCTGACACTAACGCACAAAAGTGCAGCGAGAGCTCTTCCTTTTTGTAGAAAATCCTTCTCTTTGTGGCATTTTGACAACAGCTGACCACTCGCTCATTTCTCCAGAATGTCAGCTCTGTCACAAGACACCCAAGGCCAAACGTCCTGGACAACCCCTGACACACACGCAGCGCATAATCAAACACACCGCCTGGGGCTATTGCTCAGTTGTCACAGTGGTTTCTTGTTATTCGTGTGAAGCAGGGAGAGAAAGGGGTTAACGCCATAAACTTACATCCACAAAAGCTCTTTTGTCACCTCAGTCCCCCCCCCCGCTACATCCTTTCCTTTCTCCCCAGGCAGAGTGGCTTTCCCCCGTGTGATCAGGAAGGGTAAGCCCCCTCTCCCCACAACACCAGCCTTAAGGGCGACTGAAGCTGAAGAGCAGTCAACCAGCACTGCTCACACCATTACCCTGCTGTTGAATGACCATGAGGGTGGACTACTATTCGGCATGTCGGATGCACAGCTATGAAAATCTGTCTTGTTAACCAGGCGAGAAAGAATGGGTACATGTATGTTGCAAGTCCTCACCTAAAGTATGTATAAGGGGGTCAAATTAGTTCACTGTGCCCCTCTCCCTGCCCAACACCTTCTCCCTTCACTATGACTGTACTTGTTATAACTAACACATAAACTATGATTTGGAGAACAGGAGCGGACAAATGAAAAATCCCAGGCTGAGTGAGCAGCGCTGTTGTTAATGCACCCTCTCAACGCGATGCTGATTGGTGAAATGGCTGAGGCAGCAGGTAAATGTGGGCTGCTGTGTATTGATGTATTGATGGGCCCTCTTTTGTCCATTACACCCAGAGCTGCTGTGATGGTGCGTGGGCGTGTGTCTGGTTGCCACCGGCCTCGGAGACCATTAGTTTCGCTATGTCAGAATTCGAAGGGGAGTATCGACAGTCCACCTGGGGCAATCCATAGGCACAGATCTCTCACTCCCCTCTGCCATCTATGATAATGGGTCCACAGTGAGTCACAAACTTCTGTTGTGGGACTCTTGTGTTTTCTGTTATATCACCTCGCCTAGTGTATTTCAGCATTGTAAACAGGAGAAAAATCAACTGTTGCTTTGTGCGTGGAGCAGGAACACAAGTGAGTCAGCCAGGCTCCTATCTAAATTAATTGTTAGATGTTAGATAGTTAGAGTAATACATCTGCCAACAAAATAGTTTTGTTGCTTGCTGACTTTATGCGAGTTGCATACAGCTGTCTTGTCCTTCGTTCAGCCTAGTCATGTTTCTTTATGTTCTGGTCAGACGCTGGTTGCTGCTCCTTGAGGATGAGAGACGGAGGCCAGACCAGGGTTTCTCGTATGCGGCAGCCAACAGGGTGGGACCTCGATTAGCCAAGCACACTGCAGTCATTGGACCGAACTCTCGGGACTATCCCATGTGATGTCACCCACAATGTGAAGTCATTCAGCGGGGAACAGCCAGATGTTTTCAGGGATAGAGGCTCTTTTTTCATGTCAAGTATCCCCAAGTAGAAACACTTAAGATGCCTATCTGATAACAGTTGTGTCCTTGGGGCACAAACCTACATCTGTAAGAATAATGGCTGTCCATGTCTACATTTGGTAACTGCGAGGAGAGTTAAACACAACCATCCCCTTTCTGTTCTACTAACATTTTGAGGTATTATACTCATATGTGGTCATATGTTCCTTTTGGGTGTTTTCTTTCACAAAGGGCAGTTTCACACGGATTCAGTGACTTGCTCAAGGGCACACAGGCTGAGACTGTGGTCAAATAGTCAAATTGATTCATAAAGACAATATGACAAGAGAATCTGAGTGCACTTAGACTAGACTACATAATTATGCGACGGTGGATGTTATTGACGTGTGTTGCCATTGTCACTTTAAATGTAGCTGCCGCAAGGAATTGTGTGATGGCATTATCTCCTTTCCTTTTGTAAAAGATGGTCCAATGTTCCCTATGCTAAAAGCGATAAGAAAGGAAGCGTTGAAGCACCTTTCCGTAGCATTTTGAGAAGTCCACCAGCTCTTATCATAGCTGCCACTTAGATACTTCCAGGTCATTTCACTCAGTTAGGAAAATACGAATCGACCACAGCCATAGTTTCAGCAAGGACACCCTGTAGCCTTAACTCATCAGCGCTGACACGACCGGCCACATTCTGTTGTTATTGGTTCTTGGTGCCTCTGTACGACTCATCACAGCTGCACAATTATACGGGTAAGACTCTATTAGAACTAAGACAGTTTGTAATTAAACCAGCGTGAATAGAAGAGGAGCTTGCTCTTTGTTTCTCTGACACTACGGTGGCTGAACTAGGTCAAACAGCGCCATGGTTTGCCTGTGTGAGCTCCCTGTAGTTCAAGGGGAATTCCACTGGGCAGTGCATGACCCTGAACACTGGCCTTCCTGTTCAACTGTGGTAATATGCTCTGTAGCCGAGAGGAAGAGGAAAGAAAGACAGATCTGTGCAAGGACTAGCTCTTCTTGTCACACCACCACACCAACATAAGTGTGACTTGCGTTGATGGTTGTGTTAGAGCTGACTGTATGTATATATGTGTGTGTGTGTGTGTGTGTGTGTGTGTTTGTGTGCACCGGTGTGCAGCTGTTGTCAGATAGATCAGTGATAACACTCTGGCTTTTAATAAACTCAGCAGGAGTGTGTATGTGTTAGTGTCATAGTGTGTGCATGTGTGTGTAGCTTGCTGAAAGGTCCTGGGCGTGTGATTGATGGGAGCTTTAATCCAGTAAACACATGCACACACACAATTACACACACACACACACTGGAGGTGGAGAGAGGGGTGGTCATATGCAGCAAAGCTCCGCTAACATTATTCATCCTGTGTTCATCTGTGTGAGTCCACCGCTCCCCATATTGATGAGCCAGGCGGTGTGCATCAGTCACTTTATGTACACGCACACACAGGAACACATTAAAGAGCAGAAAATGGAGGCAATTTAGAACATTTAGCTCTTTTTCTTTTGTCTTTCTTCTTTTTTTACTTCTCATATCCTGCACTTCTTGACATTTGTTGTTTGGATGACGGGGTGATTCAGAGAAAAGAAGGCTGGGAGAGGGCGGCTGAGAAGGACAGAATGTAGGGAGAGAGCAGGCAGGGAGGAGGAGAGGTTATTTTGGAGTCTCTGAACTGTAATCACCACCTACAGCTGCTTCCTCCCAGGTGCTCCAACTGGACATCAACAGAGAGAGGGAGGGAGTAAGTAGAGAACAGAGAGAGAGAGAAGCTGGTTCTCCAGAGGAACAAGAAATACTTATGTACTTGAGGTACTGTTTGTCTTTTTATAATTAGCCCCAGTTTCCATTTATCACTACATAACTAACCTTAACTGCATTCTAATATCTCCCTTTTTCCACCTCAGACAGATTGCAGTGTGTTTCCACTGATCTCTTCCTAGTGAGCGCCTGCAGGCAAGGGGAAGTTTTATCTTAGGAGTAGAAGGAAGTTGAAGGGGCTATCACAGAGCTGACACAACACTTCCAGTACCTGACAGAGGAGACAGGATGGTGACTACTTTCAGAGGAAGCCAGTCTGGCTGTGACTTATGCCAGACAGTGTGCCAGACAGTCACTTGCATAAAAACAGCAAATGATCTACAGGTGAGACCAAATAACCAGTAGCTTTTGGTCTATGTGGTAACCTGGTCTACCGTAGCCATTTATTATTATGATATTGAAAAATGAAAAAATATATGAATTACCATTCGTTGATTTATAAATGTATGTATAGTATTTCACACAGAGTGTAACATCGGTACAGTGTACTTAATTCCACAGTGTGTTAATGTCATGGAGGGATATGTCTAGGTTAATCTGATAACCTAATACTGTTAACTCATTAGCTGGCTCACTTCAGCCCAAGACCATGTAATGTGCCGATGAGTCCTGATTTCTTCAATGGCCTCCTTGGTGTCCAATTGAAATGGGTTCAACATGCAGAACACAGCAAAAACCTGAAGTCCTGTGCCGATATGGTCAACCTAACATCTGAGGCTACATCCACACTAATTATATAAGAACTGGGAATTCATGAAGGCTTACAGGGTGTGACTCACAAGCACACAAGCGGGAAGACACTCATGAACACAAGTTTATGCACATGAAAGCAAAGAAAGTAACCAACAAATGTATTACCACTAATGTTCCACAGTGCCTTCACCTATGATGTATGTTTTAAAAATCTTCCACTATAAGGGAAAAACACAATCAATCAAACACCTAACAGCCGCACCCACTCACAGTTCATAGGTGTTGCTGTGTGAAACCTTCCAGGCCAGAAAATACATCATACAGTGGTTCACATGTGTTATAGCAAAACCTTCCCCAGTTTCACACCAAGCGTCTTGTGTTCAAATAAACCCCTCCATATGGAAGGTTGCGGGTGCGTCCCTGTAAGTCATCCATTGCAGCCTCCCATTATTGTCCAATAAAAGCAGCTGGCGCCATGTGAGCTGCACATGTCACCACCAACAGCCTCAGTGTCTGCTGCATTTCCAGCCTGCACATGGTGGATCCACCACCAAATGTGGGTTAATAACCACTATAGCAAATACACAAACTACATTACAGTGGAAGATAAATAGAGATAAATACCTAAAAGACAAATGAAAGTAACAATGCATTCTCATGTGTGTACAGTGTTTAACTTTGAATTGCCATGTTCCCTGCACTAAAGACAAACCAAATAGCACAAGAAAACACTCAAAATGTTAAGATACCTAGATTTTAAGGCTTCAAGTCAAGCCTAACTGACTCTTTTTGCAGCGTGAGGTAACATTTTACCTATTAACTGAGAAAAACTCACACACTGAAATGCCTGTGCACAGCCCCCCCCCCCATAAAACCATCAACCCATTCATGCATAAATATAAATAGTGAAAATGATATAAAGAGTAGGGTTGAAAAGCACCAAAGGTTAATCGTGCAACATTTTCATCCTGTTAAAAAAATGCTCCGAGCCTGGTCAAACAAGCCTGTCTGATAAGCACGCGGTGGCATCAAAACCTTACAGATTATAGATTACCATCAAATCAGTCAGTGCACTGCTGCAATGGACAGGCACCTGCTCCTTCACAGTAATGCCTCTTATCCACGGGGCTGGTTAGGGCAGGAAATGTGTGTGTGTATGGGCCTTTGGGGCTGATCTGGACCTCTATATACAATAGCTTTTCATTAGTGAGAGAGGTCTCCATGAAACAATGGGATGCTGGGTGATACCTGGAAAAGCTGGACTGGTTGTTTTAAACTCTCTGATGTTTGCATGACCGTCTGTGAGTGTGTGCCAACATGTTTCTGCAGATACCAGAGGGTTAATATACACCTGGCCTGTAGTTGGCTATGTGCATGTGCTTATATTTGTGCAGCTATGTATACCATATAACCCCAGCGTCATGCTAACTGACAGCTAACAGTGTATTTCTCTTAATATAGTGTTACAGTGGCACAGTGCCAACCTCACCCCTCCCAAAACATACTGTCACAGTGGTGCAGTTTGCTGCCTCTCTGCCCTCACCCTCCTCTTCCAGCAGCAGCGTGAGGATTAAAGGAAAATCCTGACCTCCTCATCAACCTCTCTTTAATGCCTCCGCTCATTTTAAATGGCTCCTCCAAAACTAACTGGCTGGATTACTGCTCAGGTGCTCACCCAATCCCTCCAACCCTCCCACCTCTGCTGAACATTAAAGAACATCACATTTTGCGTACACACCGATGCACCCAATGACACAGATTCCCCATACTCTGTAAATACAAGTAAAATGCAGACACATGCAAAGATTCACTAACATGCCAAGGAATCAGTTTCAGGCATCGATAATCTTTGTTCCCACAGGGCTCCAGCCAATTGTACCATTTACTTTAATTGACTGAGATGCAGCAAGTACAGTCCAATGAGGGTTAAGAGAGAAAGAGAATCACAGTCATCAGGATATGCTGATATTCACTTTACCTGCACAGCACACACACACCTCGCTACACCCTCAAAATTCTACCAGCGGAGCAGAAATGCGCAATCCTGTCTGTCTCCTTGCCGGAGTCGCTGGCGTAGCACTTTTCTCCATTTTCATTGCCATTCTTAACCTTTATCTCACTCTGCTCCTCCCATCGTCTGCTGTCCTCTTCTCTTTATCTCTCCTTTTTTTCTTCCAAACAGGCTCCTCACAGGGAAACAAGATTGTAAAGGTGGGAGATGCTGATATTGTTTGGCCTGTGTGTGTATGTGTGTGTGTACATCAAGTACTATATAAGTGAGCCTAGAGGCTCATATCCGTGGCAAGATTTTGGCATACTGCCAGCTAAATGGCACTGCTGGAGGCATGGGTGCATGCCTGTGTGTATGTGTTTGTGCCTCTGTTTTACAGTATAAATATTTCAAGAAGATTGCAACGTTTTTACTTCCTTTTTAGGCCACTTTGAAAGTAGCATGAGACCAAATTTAATAAACGACAAAACAATTACATCTGCAGACCTATCATTACATGGATCTGAACTGAATACAGAGCGTGTTGAATTCTCACTGGTGCCACAGAGCTAAAAAGAATATATTGAAAGAAAGACATCAGAAAAAGACTGCTCAAGACTTACAGACTTTTTTATGCAACAGCAACCATACCCCTGTATTATATTTGTGTCTTCCTACAGCCTTACCATATGGTCTGTCTTGTCACAAACTGGACTCACAGGTATCAGGAGAGGCATGCATATTTCATTCACGCTTACCTACTGGTTATTACACTTGCACTGTGGCCGTTTGTCTTTCTAATGGGGGGTAAGCGTCTACAGGCAGAGAACAACTCTCATGCTCCTTTAATGGGAATGAATAAAGGATGAGTCGAGGCTCAGACACCAGGTTAAGACGCTGTTTAGCACCTCTGGCCCAGTGCCCAGTGTTAAAGGCAGGGACGAGAGGAGGGAGGACAAAGAGAATAAGACATCAGGTAGAGAATCGGGATGCACTGATGGTGAATGATAGAATAGATATATTGCTGGCTTAAGTGTAACCTGGTGTAAGAAGAGGACATTGTGGCAAAAAGGGGATTTCTTTCCACAATGAACTGTAGCAGGGAAGCAGTTACAGCAGAGAAAGCTTCTTGTTGACACTGAGTCTGGTTCCATACGCCTCCACAAACCTCTTCTCTTTGATCCACCTTGGGAGAAAATGAAAGGCATTGAAAAAGAAAAAAACAAGAAAGAACAGAGACTTGGAAAGAGGGATCTAAAGCAGTGCCTTAACATAGTGCTGGTTTTGGGGAGAAGGTATGAAGGTGGTATTGGGACACTGTGCCATGGCAGCGCAGCTTACTCAGCTATGTCAACAGTCATCCATCAGAAGCCATTGTGGGCTGAGCGAGCAGAACAGGCTGTGCAATGGTGATGGCTGAACCTTCCAGTCTGCTCCCTCAGACAGAGTCATAATGGCTGCCACCTGACCTGAGTTACAGGGAGTAGAAAGACCTCATGGCGGCAGCTGGCAGCACCTGTGCTCAACAGTCAGATCACCACACCAAAACAACCCTGAAGGATTAGACTACTACTGAGGGTGGAGTCTAAGGGTGACTGAAGAAGCCACAGACCCTTTTCAAGATGCTTTTTTCCCTGCAGTGGGACCAGTGGAAAGTAAACTGTAGCTGCTGTGAAGGCCAAACCATTCCATACATGTGAAAAGTGACATCTTGTACCACCAGCTTTTCATAAGCTTACATACATACATACAACACCTGACATTGCAATACAATACTGAAATGAAGATAGGTAGCAATAAAAAACAGCCTCCTGCACTTTCAAGCTTTAAAAGTCCAGGGAGTGTTTGAGGAGCTGTGGGTGATGGCTGGTGCCATGTGACATGGTGTGAGTGCATCTTATTTTAGAGTGAGAGGTTGAGATAAGGTGTTAAAAGTAGGGGAGGGAGAAGAATGCTGAGCTGTCCTTGTAAGCCTCGATGCACGGTGGATGTCATCTCCTCTCCCAGGTTTAATTCTTTGATTACAACCGCTAAAAGATCGCCCCTGTAGTCTGTCCTTTTCTTTGAGTGATCCTGACCTCTGCAAGTACTCTCTCTCTTTCTCTCTCCTCCCTCTGTTTTCTTCTCTCTCTCTCTCTCTCTCTCTCTCTCCATGTCCCACACAGCAGTTTATTTAGCTTCAATGTTTACATTCCTGTTCAGTCAGCCTCTCCCAGGGGAGGATGACAAGATCTGAGTACCTTGGCTGAGCCTCACTCTCTCTCTCTCTCTCTCTCTCTCTCTCTCTCTCATGGCTTTATAGTGGCTACGATAGTTATTACAGATAGTGGCGGCCAACACATACAAGCATACAGTCAAGACTGGGTATTTTGCTCTGACTAACAAAGGAATATCTGTACACAAACATGAAGCAATCAGCTTCTAAAGAAATGCAAGCATGCAAGATGAGGAAGTTATGAAATCAGCAGTACAACATTAATCAGAAACTTGTCCCTCGGACATGGCAAAGAGAAGCACTCAGATCTCTTTCAACAATCAGGAGACCTAAATGGGATGTCCGTTTCTCAGCTATCCTGCACGGTTACAGATTATGGGCGGGGCCGGGGGATGCTAATTGGATGGAGCTATAGGAGGTCCTGAGCGCTCAGGTCCCAGGCACTTCACTGCCCTCATCATTAGACTGACTGGCTCCTGTGGCCATCGGCAGAGTGCTGTCTGCATGCCCTAATGACCGCTGACTCACTCAGCACGCAGCACCACCGCCACATTAGTCCAGCCCAGAATAGCCCCAAATCAAAAGAGTTGAGGAGTTGGGATGTTATGCGCCCCCGGTCTTGAAAGCACGATTTTGTTATGTACAGTTCTATTCTATTTTCACCTGTTTCTGTATTCAATTCAAGTCTCATTGTGTCTATTCTGCACTATTTGATATATTTTAGTATGAACTCACTGTTGTAATAACCTCGTTGATTACCTCCCCAAGTCCTCCTGTGGAATTATTATGGCTTGATGATATATATTGTGTGACGATAGAAAAATGTCTATCATTTAATTTTATGCTCTATCGTTGAATTCTTTGTGTCGCAAATCACACTCGTTACTGCAATATTTTCCGTCATTTGGGCGACACTTTGCATTGTTTCGCATGGCACAGATGCAGGTAGGAAATGTGCATGAAGGCAACACATAAAAACATGGAGAGTGAATTTGACAGAACAGGGTAACTCTGTACAGGAGAAGGACTCTGACCAGCCAAAACAAGACAAGGAGCTCGTACCTTAAAGAGCTCTGACACGGAGCAGAAAACCATCCTTGGACAACCCTGCACTACATTATCAAGAGTAAGAATGAACTCTGATGGGTTTGGACATCATATTAGTCTACCCATGATGCATGATGTGGTGTTGGTCAGACAGGTTTGTGCTGATTGAGCAGAGAAGCAAGCTGTGAAACACAGAATCTTGCATTTCTACACAGCTAAGAAGGTACCACATGTTGTATGACTTCACAGGCAGCAAGACTAAGACAAAAATAACCAGCTAATGTTGTACCATCAAGTTGTGTAACAGAGTTTAAAGGAACAATATGATATTTAGTAGATGTTTACGGAAATACACTTATTACTTTCTTGCCAAGAGTTGAATGAGAATATTGATACCACTCTCCTGTCCGTACAATAAATATGGAGCCATGACCAGCAGCCAGTTAGCTTAGCTTAGCATAAAGACTAGAAACAGGGAAACAGCCAGCTTGGTTCTGTATGAAGGTTACAAAAGGTCCGCCTGTCAGCACCTCTAAAGCTCACTAATGAACACGTTATTGGCCAGGCACAACGACTTCCTGGAGTCTTGTGTCCTGAAGTCATAACTGTGAGTTAGCCAGGCAACTAGTGGAGACACCAGGAAATCACTGCAACAAATTGTGCTGCACATAACTCCCCTGTAAAACTGCAAATTGTTGTTTTTGCACTTCAGTTTATGCACAGATTAAACAAAACTGTTTATTAGTGAGTTTTAGAAGTATTAGGTACTAAATTACATTTAGGCTAAGGTTTCCCTCTGCTTACAGTCTTTATGCTAAGCTAAACAAACTGGCTGCTAGTTGTAGGTTAATATTGGTCTTATAGACATGAGTGTGATATAAATCTTGTGATCTCACTCTGCAAGAAAATCTCCCAAAAGAGTGCCAGAGCAAAAATGAGCTAGTGAGCTCTCTAAATGAAACACTTTGTGAAACAATATAGAGCCAGGCTCAGCAGATAGCTACGGGTTAACCAGGCTGTAAAACCCACATGATGGGGAGGACAGAGGACTGCTCTGTGTTCAACTGACCATGGGGGGTAGGAGGAAGCGAATAAGAGGGAGGGAGGGATGGAGACAGGGAGAGTTTTGTACTGTTGTCCTTCCAATAAGTAGACAGCAGTAAATGTCCTCCAGCAACACAGCTTCCCAATCTAACAACTGTTCAGTTCACACTGTAGGTGGGAAGATATATTTCGTTTGGATGACGGACAGAAAGAATAAAATCAAATAAAAAAGGCAATTGATAAAAAAAGAGAAAAACAAGTTGTATTTTAAATGTTCTTACACCTGTGGATGAATGTGTATGACAGAGAGAGAGATGACATCTGCTAGGGATTTGGGAGAGGGCAATTTCACCTTCTGTCAGGAGAAAGAAACAAACAAAGAAAGGCAGGGGGAGTGAGTGTGAAAGAATCATGGCCTGAGTGCAGTATTAGCCAAAAATACTCCTCCTAACAAGTCAATACTGCGTATTGATTACTTCTGCGCAGGGCTTATGCAACATCACCACCTCAGTGTACAATTATGGTGAAATCACTGTGTGCAGGCAGGGGTTTGCACAGCAACCTGCCTGCCCTGTAGAGACAGAAAAGCAAACTCTTAATGTGTGCCACAGGGTCCTTAAATCAAATGGCACAATGTGAACTAATGGTGTGGAAAAACTGAGAGAACCCATATATAGTGACAGACGGAGTGAGAGTACAAAGAAAGAAGGAGGTGATGGAGGGACACAAGTGTGTTAAATGCTTGCAGGGATCTGAGAAGGCCTCAACCATGGAAATGACTCAGTGATGAGAAATATTGTGCATTCATAAATCTCGGAGATTCGGAGCGACGTCGCACTGAGGTGGATCTTCAGTTAAAGCGGACGGAGCGATGGAGTACAGCCAAAGTTTTGGTGAGGCACTTCTGAGCGAGATGCAATCACTTATACTCATCGGTGTCCATCCCTTCTCTTCTCACCTGCTACTCCTTTTCCTCCTGCTCTTAGTCCACCATCACCTCCTCCCCCTCCTTCCTCCTCTCCTCTCCCTGAAACCCAACACAGCACAATTTCCATCGGGACTCTGATGTGAGCTCGGAGACGGCCTCGCTTAATCGATAGTGCCAGGTTGCCAAGACAACCTTGATTTCCTGTCGCCGCTTTTGCAGAGCGCTGGTGATTGCGCCGGGTGTCCATTGCACCTGCCGCCCTCTCCTCCTCCTCCCCATCCTCCTCCTCTTCCACTGTCTCATCAAGCGCTCCTTATCCCTCGTCTCTCTCCCTCCCCGCCCTCCTGACGCCATATAGACATCACAGACAAAAGAGGAAGACAGATATACAAAGGCAAAACGGATTAGATTCCAAGGGTTGGGTTTGATCAATCAAAACACAGTATTGAGTGTGAGGCCACATGTACGCGAACACACTTAAACAAACACACACACCCTGTCATCCCTAACAAAAGCGAGCTGTGACAGCTATCATATCTACCTTGGAGGGTGATGTCATTGCACCTGGGGAGCGTTTACTATCAGCCCCCCTCACAGACACACACCCCCTCCCCCATGCCTCTCTCTCCAACAGGAGGAGTTGGCACCTCCTGTTTTTTTTTCATTCATTAATGGAGAGCTCATTAATCGTGGCTGATAACGAGGACGCGGGACAGGGACATGATTAAGGGTCTCTCTCTCCTTTAGCTGGGCGCCCTTGGGGATACTGCCTAGGGTGTGCATGTGTGTATTTCTGTGTGGGCCGCATGTTAAAACAGGTAAAGGACACACACCCAGTGCTATCTTTGGGACATCTGTGGGATGGAATACTACACGTTTTCACTTTTTAGAGATTATAGCCACAGTCAATTCAATCACTTGCATCCCACCGAGAATCCTTATCCATGTCTGTCATTAATCCATCTTTCCATGAAGAAGTTTGTCTTTATAAGGATTACCCTCAGGCTGCAGTTTAATGCTGTGGGAGATGGAAGTTGGGACTTAAAACAAATCCCTGCACTTTTGCAGCATGTGAAGATGCCGACTCCTGAGCTTCCCATCACACAGTCCCTCTCAAAACTGGGAATAGAGAGAGGAGCGTCGTGAAGGAAATGTTTTGTATAAAAGTCATTACTGTTTTAATCAAAGCCTGTGCTTTTGAAGGAGACTTTTTTTTGTGCATTATCTAGTAATTTGTCAATTCAACAGTGCGTCAGGAAGAATTGGAGTCAAATTAGTTGCAAGACTGAACATTATGTATGCCAGACTGAGACTATGAAATTGTTGATTGTAAGTTAAGAGAGTAAGTTTTCTATTTACTAGCCTGTGCGTTTGTGTGCATGTTTGCCAGCATTCTCCTGTTTCGTTTGGGTTCAAATGTTCAAACATGGACATTTATGAAAGTCATGCACACAAGTTGGTCGCCATCCATCCACACAATGTGCTTTTTCAAACAAACTGACAGGTGGCTGTGCTTATGGGTTGTGTGCAGTTTGACAACAATGTAATTTTAATGATAAAATTTGTGATGATCATTTGGCTATCAAAAATGTTTTTTAAAGGAATTTTATATATTTTACTACATATATTGTATTGATTTTTGAAACTTACGTTTTTACCTGGTACATACAGAAAAATACATAGATGTCTATTTTGTCAGGTCATCACAACAAACAAAATATCAGTGTAGTACACAAATGAGGCCATCACATTTGTTATTGCATATCTGCATATTTGGTCAAGCAAACAAGTGTTTTATCATATGGCACACAAGTTTAGTACAGGCAGGAAAGCAAAAATGTAGCACTGCAGATGACTAAATAAGTGGTAAGGTAGATCAAAATAAAGGATACAATATTAAACAGATGTTTCTTTCTTAAAAGGTGAGAACTGACCCACAAATGTAACGGGTGTAACTGAGCCATAAACACAACAGGATGTTATGACGTCTCAGCCAGGGAGCAGAGATCAGGCTGTACATGCATCAGGGCTTTGTAGTACAGCAATCGTGTAGCCTTACACACACATTAAATCCAATCTGTCTGGACCAGGACCCTAATCCCCTCTCCGCGGCCAGGGAGACAAGCAGACAGTAATCTGCCATATTTGTATATTAATAGCCAGAGTCTCAGAGGGGGCCTCTCTATATATTGTGATGTATGTTTTATTAGTTGGTTAATCTGCTTGTCGATCAGAGAACCTGGTCCATTTAAAGCTGGGTTTTAATAAAAACACAGCCAGACCTGCCCAAGGGATAAGCTCCCCAAGGACAAGGGAAATAGCATGCCTGGATTCAATAGTCTCATCGTCAACAATAAACAGCTTTACATCAATGTTATCTGTCACAGGGCAATATATTTATTAGGTGGAATTTAGCCCTGGGCTTCTGCACTTTCCTAAGAAGAGGGCTGGATAAAGCCTGACGCAAATATAAGCCTGCTACCTTGTTAACATAATACTTCAATCAACTCTAATGCCATTTCTGAGGGTGTACTTGTGTGTGTCCATTATAATCCACATTGCATCCACATAATCCACTGTCCAAAGGACTTGACCCTCAAACCTTCAGGTGGAACAGATTTTGGTCAAAATGCTGCTCCACAGCAGCAGGCACAACCAGGGAAGTACTGAACAGCACAGGGGTGAGATTCCTTAGGATCTGAATCACGTTGGAGTCGTCTGCTCACCTCTCAGCCCGTCTAGACGCTGTGTCACTGACAAACACCCCCGGACATCTGTCCTGATTCAATAGATTTATCAGACAGCCATTCGATTAGAAGGGCACTGCTTTAAATTAGCTGGTGAGTCGAGGAATGATGGAGGTGGGCAGGACAGGAGGGCCATTACAGCCTAGGAGACACTGTCCCTCTTGCTTACCAATGGTCTACAGTCGCCAGCGATGACAATGACGTCTGCAATCATTTCTACAGGGGCTGTGGGCAACCACTGATGCAATTAAAGTGGCCTATTCCTATGATCTCTTTCAGATATTTTATTCTAATACAGAGGTATGTGGCAACAGTGTGCATGCCCCATTTTATGGTAGGCATCAATCAAAGTGACTTCCACTGGGTAAACAAACAAACAGCCTTTAAACATCTGGTTAGGAGAGATAGAGAGAGAAAGAGAGAGGCACCCTAGAGAGATGTGTGGTTTTCCTCTGAGATCCGTTGATTAGGAGGAAGGATGGAGGGAAGGGCAGAAAATGAAACAAAAAAAGGGGGGAAGAGCCTCAGAGACAGTTCACACTCAGGTCAGAATTCAGGTGGGGGCTAGGAATGCACTCACAAACCACGCTTAACACAAGGAGCCACACACAGAAAGACACAAAAAACATGGCCTTTAAATGCATTACAGCCAGACCATGTGACTCTCACGGGTTAGTCTCATGGGAGCATCCCCCACCCCTGATCTCCCTGATGGACTATAACAACAGGAAGTCAGCTTGGCCTGCAACATCACACCACACCACACCTACAGATAACTGCTCCCTCGTCCACACACAGTACACACAGAAGCATTCACACAGAAAGGCACATAGGCACCCCTTCCTTACACCATTCCGGCCTCCCTCAATCTTATGTTACATTAACGGCAGTCATTCATCAGTCATCACAGTTAAGTTGAAGTTTAATCCCTCTAAAAGTGTGCAGTTTGGTACAGAAGAATTGATGGCATGGTGCCCATTGCTGCTGGCGTCGATGGCGAACGAGACGCGCTGCAGCCTGGCACTGAAACAAGGACAGACCAAGTCTGGCAGGGGGTGGGCTTTTCAGTGACTGAATAGCCCTTGTTTATCTAGGCCCCTCTGGGAAGTCAGGACACTGCAGTGAATAGGAGCCAGTTAGCAGCGATGGCATAATAAGACTAGAGGGAGGACGGGGGTCATTGAAATTCAACGCAGGCTACTGTCAAGACAAAGCACCCTTGCCAGCTGTGGCAGCAACTCAAAGGCGCCAGGGAGTGTTTTCTATGGCTGAGGTTTTGGGTTAACATCACAACATTAGGTGACCAAAAGAGTTCTGATGGGCCATTGCTTACTCATCAAAAATACCAGATGAGAGGTGGAATCTCATGTTGAAATGGAAAAGAGGGATGTTTCAGAAGGTGGGGCAACTGTTTCACTAAAGCTGAACAAACGAGGTAGACAAATGCGGCTAATTTAAGCCATGAACTTCCTCAAAAGAACGACACTGACATGACAGGCAAACAGAACAGGACTATTTTCTCTTTAGGCCTATGTGTCATATTGTGTCTGTGAACTCTGAGCTCTTTATAGGCAGCTCAGAAGTGACTAGAAGCACTGGGTTCACACAGTCATAGAGTTCTTCAGCCCTATTTCCAAGTCTCAACAGGATAGCAAGGTGCTCTGCAGAAAAGAAAGCTGACCTTTCGTTCCCAGGCTCACCCTTCAATTTACAGAGCCAAATCTTTTTAATGTGCCTGAAAAGAGATGCTGTTTTTCTTTGCCCTCTGTGTGGTGTGAAACAGACAGGCTACAGCTTAGCAAAAGCGTTAATTCTTTTTCCAGGCTTTCAAGTTTTCTTCCCCGGTTTGTGGTCTCCGCAGCCCCAATGAGGATCCTTAAATAGGCTACCACAGGTGCTGGGGGCCGGGTAGGTGAAGGAGGGGGAGGTGGCCTGGATGGGGAGCAGAGCCGCAGGAAGCCTCTTGTTTTCACAGAGATAAAGGGCTTTCAGGTTGCATCCTGGGCCGTAATCTCTCACACACTTCCTGGTTTTGTTCACAGTGAAGCGAAAAAAAAAAAAGATAAACTAACCTTCACCTTAAGAAGCTGATCGATAGCTTCTGATGAGACAGGATGTCGCTGCATTTGAAGAGCATAAAATGACAAATAGACAGCCCAGGTTTGATTTTTGAGCATTAATATTCCTTGACCAGGGATGATTTATGGGTTCATTTATTTTGAGTGCTGGTTCATTACTGATGATGATTATAAAAGTGTGCATATAATTTCTTTCCTGACCTCTTCGTTTGCGTTTAGAGCACAATTAACATTGTTCCAAGCTCTTACATCCTAATTACAGAAAGGATAACGCTCCCTTCCTTCATATTCAAGTTCCTCCTTAACCAGTCACTTAGTGCTGGCCTTGTGTTTAAAAAGATCCATTTACTAGAAATTTGCATGAAAGGGGTTTATTGAAAAGTATGTGTTGAGGAGAAGCGTCAACTTCTGAAGAACAGGCAACACATTCACACATTTAGAGAGAAAAAATGTTCTTCACATTCCTCCTCTTTTCTCTGCTGCTCTCACATTTTCTCTCTCTATTCTGAACATGTCCTTCTTGAGAGGGCCAGCATTTGACTGTGAGCCACACCCTGTTCTCCTGAAAGAGGAAACTTTCAATCTCTGCCTCCCTCCCTCACTGTAGCGCTCTCATACTTTTGTCAGGTGTTATTTATGAGAGCTGTATAGCTGTGTTGCTGCATGCCTACAGCACCTGCTGGTGTTGGAAAATCAGAGCCAAGGCAGCTGCCAGAGAGAGGAATGGGGGAAAGAGAGACGGCAAAAAGGAAAGAATACATAGAACTCCAGCAAGGAGCCACAGACTGGGACACTTGTGATAAAGAGAGAATCAGGGGGTCACAGAAGGAAACTGGAGGCATGTACCTGATGGTGGGGCAATGGTGTGCTGATGTCGTAAGCACAACTAATGATGGGTGTTGTGATGGGAACAGTAAGACAAAACAAGTGATGAGCAAACACTAATTAATAGTGCTGTACAACTCCATACGCGATCAATTAAAGGCCATGCTTCATTGACTTGCAGGCAAAAGTGGCGGCGCCAGTGTAACGCGAGAGGGGAGCGCCCAGTCCTCATGAGTACAAAGACAGATGTGCAATAGCCTGGCTATGGAGGTATGAGGGTATACACAGATATTACACCCACACATGTATTTATGTAAAGTGCTCAGGGAGGCCCCAGTATGTTTTGGCTGTAAACACCTGAGCGCTGGTAGCGGTGGGCTTAGTCAGGACATGGCTGAGACGGGTCACAGGTCAATGGCTTGATTCCACTACCCAGAGTCATAGAGACCCAGTATAAAAAAACCCTGTACTGTGTACTTTGCTCTAGAAGGCCATTGATCATGTATCACAGGTGCTTGTGGGGTAGAAAGTCTAAATGTACAGGTTTATCAACAAAAGCAAAAACAACCCTAACCCCTCTGTACAGAACATTCAAATGGTTAAATGTAACAAGAACTATTGAAGCAATACTCTGGAAAAGAAAGAATAGTGACACTGGTGGTAAAAGTGAAAAACATACTGAGTGATGTAACCAGAGAATACACTCTTTATTGATGATCAGATGATGTAGATGATCATTAGATATTTCTCAATACAGGGGCCAGCCCTGTTGAATATAAGGGGGAACTTGATGAAAGACACAACTGTATGAAAACAAAAAACTAGCATTGTTAGGAAATACAGTACATTTCTATTGTTAACCTAAGTATAGAACTGGGGAAAAATACTGTTTACTGCTCTAAAGATATGGTCTCAATTTCATCCAGGCTGCATATAACATTATTCCTATGTCCCTTGCCTATTGTTCATGCCCTATTTTGTATTTTTTATTCACAATGGCAGACTGTAGCTTCTTCCTTAAACCAGTCAATGAGTGTGCCGTCTTCGGTCAGGTCACACTAGTGGGGTCATGGGGAGCTCAACAAAACGCTCATGAGTTAAATGGGCCGATGCGGATGCTCCGTGCCTCGCTCTGTTCTGCCCTCCCTTCTGTTTTCAGGCTGGCCATTCTCCTCTCATTAATCCTGTGTGGATGTTTATCCATGTTGACATTCAACATAGCAGCCGGCCTTTTCTCTGACTAACAAACAGGGTGACTAAGGTTTTTTTTTTTTGCCGAAGTTGTCACAGGGCTAACCTAGCCTAGTTAGTTTAAATCAAAAGATTGGGGGACAGAGGGACACTCGATTTATTAGTCACATCACAGCCAGGCTGTGCAACCGGAATCAGTATGTGAATATGAATGCATACCCCCTCAGGAGGGCCATTATCAGTTCTGTGTGCTACGAAGAGGAAAATCAATATGGTCATCATAACAGGCTGGCAAAAAGCCAGCCACTAGGCTGTGTTCAAAGCATAATACATAGCAGCATATTACTCCTCATCTGATGTCATCTAATTCCATCCCTGTAGACAGAGACACTGTGGGACTAATAAGGTCAAGCACATCTAAAAAGGACTAGACATCCAACATCTGTGTCAAAAAAGACAACAAGACAATAGAAAAGATACACAAACTGACAGTCAGGTGGTCTGAAGTGAAGCTACAGCAGAGGTTTGCCCTGATGAATTTTTGCCACAAGCATAAGCTGGCGCAAGAGCCCCTTACCGGGCCCGCCTTCTGCCTATTGTGTCAGTCCAGTATTTTTCATTAACCGCTCCACTGAGGACCACAAAGGGGGGGGGGGGGGGAGAGATGGGTTGGAAGGGCAAGAAGGGG